>CAEFZX010016382.1:7392-68651 GCA_903066825.1 Alfaro cultratus | reverse complement strand
TTAAGCTGGTTTTCCGTACCTATATTTCTACGTTAAGCTGGTTTTCCGTACCTATATTTCTACGTTAAGCTGGTTTTCCGTACCTATATTTCTACGTTAAGCTGGTTTTCCGTGTGTGGAGCAGAGGTGGAGCAGAGTTGCGGCAGGCTGAGAGGACGCGCTGTAATACCTGCTGCAGGATTACAGAAATCCTGTGAATCGTCCTCAGAGAGGCTTACATAATCTCATGTTGAGGCTGAATCCTGAAGCCGATCGGTCCGCTGGAGTGAAACCGGGCCACTCAGCGCGTCGCCCACCATGTTTGCTCATAAAGTGTATTTTTAGAGCGGTGGTCGCCATGGCGATGTGGGGATGTCAGCCTCAAGCTGCTGTTGGATCAATAAGCGAGGTGATGAATGTAATCTGTGTCAGATTGATTCAGAGGTGAAGAGGAGAAATGGTGGAAACGTTTCCAGAGCTTAATGTGCTCATCAAAATATCCCAATAACGATACTATAAACCTGAGATAAAAACATTTACACTGTAAAACACACTGAAAGTTCATAGAAATGAATCAGTTTATAATATGAGCAACATAAACAACTCAGCATGACTGTTTTTCAAATCTGTTTAATAGAAACTGGGGTTAAGATTTTAAAATTAAATTAAAAACACCTGCTGATCTCAAACAAATATTAAAGTTTTGACTTTTGTTGTTGATTTTACTTATTTATTAGGAATATTTCCACTTTAAAATGTGAATATCTTGAAGTTTCACTGCAGCGCCTGAAGAAACATCTTTCCTGATTGGTTTCTGCAGACAGAAGTCCAGTTATGGTCGGACTGGTGCTGCTGGGAGTCGGCTAGTAAACGTTAATATTTAACAACCACAAGCTGAAGATATAAAAACATTTATGTGGAACGGTCAGATTAGTTTATGTTCATAAACAGGTGAGATTACAGCTGCTGACAGACAAAATGAAGCTCAACTCGGTTTGCTCTTCAGGATCAGTTATTTAGTTTATTCTTTCGAACTGAAGCCTTTCTTGTAGTTTGATGGTTTATATGAACGGCTCATCACTGAGCTTAAAGGATTCAGGTCACTGTGAAGTTTTTAAGTTGCATTAAGGCTTAAAAAGTCTGATTCCTGCATTCGGTTTGGAGTTCATCTTTATTGAACTCTGTTCTGCTTTCATAACCAACCATTTTATCCTCAAACAAAGAACTGGTAGTTATTACAGAATTTGAGCTCAACCTGAGTTGGGTAAGAGAAACAACTTTAAATATTCTGCTCCTCACTCATTTGGTCCTTCAGAATCTGAATAAACTTGTTTTAATTTGAGTTTAATCTGTTAACTGGCAGCACTAAAAAAAACACCTAAAAATTAAAATCAGCTGCTGTTCTTGAACTCTTTGGATTACAAGGAAAAGTTTGGTCTCTTTTATTTTTTATATTTGCAGCCAAACATGTTTTATCAATTTATTTATCTGTTTTTTTGCCTTGCTTGGATTTTTCTTGTTTATTTTTTATGAAACTAGACATGAAGTGTTAAAGGTACGGACTGGAAAATAAAATAACAGTTTTTATTAGTAACGTGAAACCTTTACCATTTATGTTTCAAGCTATTTAAATAAATATATGAAAGAAAAAATGGAAGTAAAGAACAATTTAGTTCCTTTTTCTAAGAAAGAAAACATTTTATTTCTTAAAATGCAAAACAATTCAAACATCACTTTAGTCTCAAGTTTCTTTAAAAAGGTTTTTTTAAAAAAGATATTAGTAAATACTTTTATATTATACTTCGCTTTTGGTCTGAAATTTAAATTGTGAAAAAGTTTTTATAAAATTTCTAATCTAATCTTCCGCGACCTTTCAGAATAAAACCAACAGGAAGTAACCGAGCGTTTCCTTCTCTCAGGTACAGGCGAGGTCGTCGTCATCATGATCCCGGAGCCGAAAGGTCGGGAGGTCGTGTCGCTGCTGGAGCGCAACATCACGGTTACCATGACGATCACCATCGGCACCAGGAACCTGCAGAAGTACGTGAGCCGGACGTCGGTGGTGTTCGTCTCCATCTCCTTCATCGTGCTGATGATCATCTCCCTCGCTTGGCTCGTCTTCTACTACATCCAGAGGTTCAGATACGCCAACGCGCGCGACAGGAACCAGGTGACGGGTCTATAATCAACTACAACCAAAACCCAACTTCAGAAAAAGTCTTTAACTCAAATACATAAACACTGTCAATAATGGGGAAAAACTATAACAAACTGGAACCATCATTACCCAACCAATGTAAACATAATCGCAGTAAAATACTTGGGTTCACTTTTAGATCCAAACTAAAACTGTAACTGACAAAACTAAACTGAAACTAAATATTTAACTAATAAATCTATCAAACTCCCTCCAAGAACTAAAACTGAATCAGACAAACAAAAAGTCGCAATGAAATAAAACTAAACTATAATGAAAAACTCTGGTTTGCACAGAACCAGAAACGGGTTAACAGAACCTCAGAGTTCCCACAACACGGCCAACGAAGTGTTAAATAAACGGTTTCATCCTGTAACGATGGGAAACATTTAATCCTTGACGTCGTTCCCTCTCTTCCTGTCTGCAGCGTCGTCTTGGCGACGCGGCGAAGAAGGCCATCAGCAAACTTCAGGTTCGCACCATCAGGAAGGGCGACCAGGAGACGGAGGCCGACTTTGACAACTGCGCCGTCTGCATCGAAGGCTACAGGCCCAACGATGTGGTCCGCATCCTGCCCTGCAGGTAGAAACTCAAACTTCCTTCCTTCAAATAAGAAATCCTGGAAAAGACGGTTGAATTTTAACTGAGTAAAGTCTGAGTAGGAAGATCCTCTACAAGGAGCTGCTGATTGAAGCTTCAGGATGGATCAAGTTGGTCAGAAGTGAAGATGTTTTCAAACCAGAGATGCTTTTAAAACCTCATATGTGACAAAAACTAACTTAAAGGGAACATATTTAGCAAAACTCACGTTTTTATACTTACATTTGTGTCTCAACTGCCTTTAAAAACAGTTTGAGCGCTTTAAAAAACACCCAGCTGGGTTTTGGTACAAGTTCTTGTTTTTTGGGGTCTGGAAAATGAGCCGTTCAAAAATTTCCAGAATGTAATGTTTCAAATCAGCAGGTATTTCACCGTTACCTAGCATGTATTTATTTAGGTCATCTTTAGAGTTTCAATACAAGTTAAAAATGAAAATAAAAACACAGTACTGACAAAAGAAAAAAAACTGAAAGAAAACAGTAAAAACAAGAGTTTTGTCGACTAACCATCCGGAAACCACTTGCTGCACTCTTGTTGGTTGTGCAGAAGGCTCTACTAATGCTTTTCTAATATATATGGTTGTATAACTGCATTTGTTTGCAGCCATTTTCACATGCGAATGTAAATGCTGAATTGGGGGAGAGTAACTATCACATAAAAATATAAATAGAAGAATGATGGAAGAACTAAATGATTCATTGATGTTTTCTACCTTTATATTTATCTGGTGTCGGTTCTGGTTCTGTTGGGCTGAACAGAAACTCTTACACCTGACACAAAGCAACCAGCTCCGATGTGGGAATCCCGAGGCGTTCCCAGTCCAGATGTGATCTTTAGTCCGTCTCCACCCAGAGCAAACATTTCACTCTGACTTCTCTCTGCTCAAACAATCCCACCGACAACAACAGGAAACTTTCTTTAAAGCTCTAAATAATCAACATTTATTTATTTATCTGGTCACAGAGAGATCAGGAAACGAGCCTCTGATGGAGTTGGGTTAGGGTTAAAGGTCACAGATCAGCAGTGGAACTGCCAGGGTTCATACGGGTGCGTTCAGTTTTACGATTGATTAAATTCATTCATTCACTTTAACACAATTTGTTTGGATTGTTTCAATGTCATAAATATTTATTATTCCTAATGGATCAATGACTTATTGATCTGATTAATTCAGATGAAGGTTGGCCTATATTTTATACTTTAAACAATGTTCTTGAAATTGGGGGATTTTTTGTTAAATTATTGTTTTGTTGTCAGATTTTCAGGTGCGACAACAGGTAATATTTGATGGGGGGGAAAAAGGGAGAAAACTTCAGCCAGAAAACTCAAATTTTGAGAGTAATCTGGTAAATTATTTAGAAAAAACAAGGAATTTTTGGAGTTTGAAAAGTTGAAAATTTGTTAAAATTAAACAGAAATTTTAAAGAAAAGAATTCCTGACACTCAAAGGTTGAAAATTTTAGACTTTTGGAAATTTTCTGAGCTTCAAAAGTTGAGCATTTTTGATTTTTGAAAATCAGAAAATTTAAAATTGTTTCTGAAAAGTGTTTTCTGTGAGATTCTCAAAAGTTCAGTTTGTTTGTTTTTTCTAGTAAATGTCCCATTTTTCAATCTCAGAAATTTTCTTTTTCCAGGAAATCTTTGAGATTTTTTCTTTGGCTGGAATTTTGAAATCTATTTTGGCTCTAATGCAGCATCTAGTTTTATCTAGTTCTGCTGTAAAATGTAGAATATTATCACCAGAGATTAATACAGTAATAAATATCATTATAATAGTGAATTGAGTTAATTTGTGTTTTCTTTCCTTGAAAGTTCTTGAGAAGTGCTTGAATTTTCCTGCTTTTTCAGACATCTGTTCCATAAGAGCTGCGTGGATCCGTGGCTGCTGGATCATCGAACGTGTCCGATGTGTAAGATGAACATCCTGAAGGCCCTGGGCATCGCTGTGAGTCCTGCTCCTCTCCGCTCCGGTTCTGGTTCTGCTCTCATTTCAACGTTTGACAGTTTCCGTTTTCCTCCCAGCTGAACGCCGACTGCCTGGACGACCTCCCGCTGGACTACGACCTGGCGCTGGGCGGCGGCGTGGGGATGGGCGGAGTCGGCGCCCTGGCGCTGGAGGCCGGGGCGTCCAGCGACGGGACGCTGAGCGAGGGCGGGTCCTCGGTGGTTCTGGACCCCGGCGTCAGGCGGGTCGGGCTCCCGCAGGACTACCAGGACCCCGACCCGCTCATAGACAGCCCCGTGACGGCCACCACCGACACCCACACAGGTTGGACTCACACACACTCTGCTGGGCGTCAATCAGACTTACACTGACACCCGGTGGCGGTTCTGAGGCAGTACAGAACCAGAACCCATTTCATTGTCATTGTGCAACAGAGAAAATGTAGAGAAATTTTAAATGTAGCAAATCTCAAAGGCAAGTCAGATAAATAAAATAAAAAAATTAGCATGTCTCAATAAATATAAAAGAATACAGTAGGAACACAAACAACTGGGATGTTACAAAAAATAAATCAGGTGTTGATCAGGTTTTAGATGAATTAGCTGTTTTCAGGGCAACTGGAGCTCTTAGAGGCTAGTACAGGCAGTAACAGAAGCTACTTCTGCTAAATACCTTATTAATGTAGCTCTTTAGCATTAGCTTCAGTTGAAAAGCTAATGTTGTTGTAGCTCTTTAGCATTAGCTTCAGTTGAAAAGCTAATGTTGTTGTAGCTGTTTAGCATTAGATTCACTTGAAAAGCTAATGTTGTTGTAGCGCTTTAGCAATAGCTTCACTTGAAAAGCTAATGTTGTTGTAGCACTTCAGCAGTAGCTTCAGTTGAAAAGCTAATGTTGTTGTAGCTCTTTAGCATTAGCTTCAGTTGAAAAGCTAATGTTGTTGTAGCGCTTTAGCTTCACCTTTTGCTAAATGCTGTGTTGTTTTAGCACTTTAGCATTATCTTCTGCTATACACTATGCTTGTTTAGCGTCAGCAGCACTAATGTTTATGGTTAGCGCAGCTAGCTTTTTGGCTAGCGGTGCCACTGCTGGTTCTGGTTTCATCTTCATCTCCTCGTCTTCTTCGTTTTCCAGGTGAGCTGCAGCCGATGGCGAGCAGCGCCTCTGTGGCGTCGCTGGTCATCGCCGTGGAAACCGGCCTGTCGGACGAGGAGGGATCCATGGATCGACCTCATATGGGTGCCAAGTCCTGAGAACAGCCCAGCAGAACCAAGCCAGAACCAGGCCAAAATAAACAAGACCTCATTGAGCCAGAAGGTCCAGGGAGACTAGAACCATCAGACGTAAACGTGCTAACAGCCTGGTTCTGGATTAGGCCCGTCTGGTCCAGAACCAGCACCACGAGGCTCAACTGGGTTTGGATTCTTGGAGCGGACCCGCTCAAAGGAAGCGGACGTGTTTCAGTTTTCACCTTCGATCACTCTTGGTTCTTCATCCAGACTCCGCCTGGTTCCGTCCCCAGATGATCCAGTTGGTTCTGTCAGCAGAACCGAGTCATTCCTGACAGAACCCGTCTGGTTTCTCCAGAGTCCAGAAAGTTGTTCTCCGGTTCTCTTTCACGCCAAGTCCCTCCTTGCTCTGGTTCTGGTTCTCCAGATTCGGACCGCCTCTCTCTGACGTTTTGCATCATCTGACTGAAAGACTTTGATCTCAATTGGACTCTGATCGACCCGGCAGTATTAGTTATGCAGTATTGAAGACCCGCCTGCCTCGTTCGGGTCGGTTTGTTTCTTGACCTCTGAACTTTCCTGAGTTTCAATTCTTCCTCTGTCGTTTCTGCAGCGATGCAGGAATCAACGAAGTTTATTTAAAACGTGAAGCACTGATGAAAACGAGAGGAAGATGCTGCCTGGATCTCTGCATCGGTACCAGAACCAAACCTGGAGCGAACGTTGAGTTTCTCAACTCTTCATCTCCTTTCAACTTCGGTTTCCATCACAGGAACTCTTGGTGCTTTTGGACCACAGCAGGTTTCCTTTAGAGCCAAAATCCTGTCGGGTTTAGGTTCGATCTCAGGCTGCAGAGTTTTTATTGATCCATAAACTAATTGGAAATTCCTCATAGAACCCGTTTGACGTCCTGTTGGACCGCCGTGGATTGCCTCTAGTTTCTGGAGCAAATTCCACCTCGTTTTGTTCAAACTTGTTCTTTACTATTTGAATATTCAAATAATTAATCAAATATTTGTTAATATGTGATGCAGAACTGATTGTGATCTGAGACATTTCTGATTCCTCCATCAGCTCCTCTGATGCTTCATTTACGTTAATTAGCAAAACATTGAATCTGCAGAAATGTTGGTAAATATAACTAAAACGATGAGGCAAGAGAAATATCTAAAACCTTCCAGTTTCCTAAAGAATTTAACATTAAAAACAGTTTAACTTTTAACATGCTTTATGCGACCAACACCAATAAATAATTAGCTTAAAGAGGCTAAATGCTGAAGCTGATACAATTACTTGATATTTATGATGGGTTTCTGATATTATGCAGCCCTCTTGTTGATAAAATCAGTCTAAAATATAACTCTACATTTGATCAGAATTAATTTGTAAAAAGTAAAAGACGCTCAGGTTGTTGGGAAACAAAATTTGTTCATAGAATATTGAGAATAATCTATAAAGCTGTTGGTTTTTAGGCACAAAGAAACCCGATATCAACCAGTTAAATGTAGTTCCTTGATTTAAAAGTTCCAGTTCTCTGATAAATTAAATCAGTTTTGCAATAAATTTAAGTTTTTGAGATTTTCTGCTGAATTTTTTCTTGTTTTTATCGTCGATGGTACAAACCGGTTGCAGCAGTGAGAACTTTTCATTTAATGAATTGTTCTACACTTTAATCCCTTCTCGGGTCTTTTTAGAGTAACGTTGATCCGACTGAAAAGGCGACGGGATCTTCCTGGGTGAATTGCCGGGTTAATTTAGCGGTACCTCTCCAGAACCGGGTGGTCCGGAAGCACCTTCATCGCTGCCTTGCTCTTCTTCCTCAACGCGCCTCCTCCGTCATCCTGCTGCCTTTTTCTACCTTTCACTTCTGACAATCTGCTGGTCTGGACCGCCACCAAGTTATTCCCCCCCAGAAACACGGACTGCGAGTGAAAGGTTCCCGGTTCTGCCTCGACCCGTTCCTCGTCCTGTAAATATGAAACGGGTTCACTTCGCTGTTTGTTCGCTCCAGACGTTTTCGACGAGAAAGAAAAAGATTGTCGTCTATTTTGATACCAGAGGAGACGTTTATTTTTGTAACGAAGCAGCAGAGACTGATTTATCGGCGCCGTCCGACCCGCCAGCAGCCCGGATGGTTCTGATCGGGCTGGTTTAGATGTTCAGTATATGTGTAATTGCACATAGAAGCTTGTTGTTTTTATTTCCAGAGCTTGTTTGGTTGAAACCTGAGAGAACTGAGCTCACCTTCCTGGATGGAAACGAAGAAGCGACTTCAGCGGAAATAAACCGTTTCCTTTGGTGTTTGTCTGTTTTCAGTCTCTGTGCTTCTGTTTCCAGTGGGTTCAGTTCCTCTCAGACTTTCTGGACTTCTTTCTTTGCTTCAGCAGGTTCCCGTTGTAAACACTAAGTAATTTATACTCTGTAAAATCAGAGCTCGTAAGAAATGATACATTTGTACGGATTGTCTTGGACAATATTCAGTGATAAATGTTTTAATTAAAGTCACCTGCTTTGTGTTGTGAGTTTCCTCCTTTACAGAGTTTTTATTCCATTTCCTCATCTTATCCTTTTTATGTTCTTTAATTTTTAGGAAAAAATTAAGAAAATAGAGTTTTAAGATGCCATTTAGAATAGAAATAATGTTTATTGTCCCACAGTGGGGAAATCGAGTTCTGTAGGTTCACACAAAAGATTGAAAAGTCCTAAAATATATAACAAACAAGAATATTAACATTCTTGACATTTTGAGTTAAAATTCTGTCATCAAAAATATTTGAATCCAAAGTTTAAAAAGTTGAAAATTTGCTAAAAAAAAAAAAAAAAGTCATATTTTTAGATTTTCAGAAATTTTCTTAAAAAGAACTTTGACTTTGTTAAAAATTTCCTGCAAAAAAAACTCAAGAAAGCTTAGAAATTTCAGAAAATTTCCAAAAGTAGATTTTTTCTGAGGCGCAGTTGGTAGCACTGTTGCCTTGCAGCAAGAAGGTCCTGGGTTCGATTCCCGGCCCGGGGTTTGCATGTTCTCCCTGTGCATGGTGGGTTCTCTCCAGGTACTCCTCCCACAGTCCAAAAACACTTAACTGAGTCAGGTTGGTGTGTTTAAATTCTCCTAGGTGTGTGTGTGTGTGCGCCTGGTTGTTTGACCTGTTTGATAATTGAATTTATTTTTAGTGTGCAAAGGACAAATAAAATACATAATTTCTTCCTATTTTGTTGTCAAAATGAAGATGTAGCTTCATCCATCCAGCAGGTGACAAATTAAACTACCACACAAAAATACTTGGTAAGATTTTTCTTTTTTTGTTGTAAATACAGAACAATTTACCTCCACTAATTGCACAATTAATTATTTTAGATTTACAAGAACAGAAGCAAATCTCAAGAAATGTTAAAACTAGAACTTACAGCTGATTAAGAGAGATTTTTTAAATATTTCAGGTTTCCTGAATGGTCTGAAATTACTTTGAATTTTTTTTTTAGCTTGGATAAGTTGAGCAGACAATGCAGTTATTGTAACTCCAGCTTAATTTCTGAAACATAAAGATCTCAACCAACCAGAGCTGCTTTACATATTATGTACCAACAAGGTTCTGATTTACTTTTCCACTGCAAACCTTGAATTTATCTAATATTTTTGTCTCGGAGACCAAAGACTTCAAAGCGTTTGTGTTATTGAAGCTCTGATGTTTTGGCTTGTTGTATTACTCAGCCTGTCCACATGGGGGCGGTAGATAGACGCACCATTAACTTCAGCATGATGGGTCATTTTGTGATTGGAAGTTAAATTAGGGAAATATTTTATTTTCCCACTTTATTCAAATAAATTAACAAATATCTATGTGATTTTTTCACAGTAATGACAATAAATTACTGGCTCTAATAGAAATGACATTTTAAGTTATTTTTTTGTGTTTTATGAAATGTCCAAAAAAGAATTAAATTTTTTTCAGATACTTTTTGTCACTAGGTTGGAAACAGTATTTTTATTTTTTTTTCTTACACAAATTTCAACATTTTGTTGAAGACAAAGTATCCAATTTCAAAATAGAAATAAAATGTTTTCTCTTTGAAAATGCCTTTAAAGAAAAATATTTCTTTAAGGTGAATCCAGGGTTAAAATGGTTCTTAGGGTGTGTTTTTTTTAAGTGCTTCAAGACGACATTTACTGTGAATTGGCGCTACATAAAGTGAATTTAATGGATTCCTGTTTAAATGTAGCAGAGAAAAGTCACACCCTGACTCAGAAAACATCAGAAACATCTTCTGGACTGCTTGGCCTGTTGGGGCCCAACGCCAGGGGCCCAAAGAGCCACTGGGCCCCAAGAGCTTCACCAGTAAAATGTCACAGAAACAGACCCATGCTGATATCCACGTTTAGAGCTGAACTCCATCAACTGGATGTTAAAGGTTTCACATCATTTCTAATCAGTTTTTAAGGAGAAAAGACGAAGAAAAGACGCTTGAGAGGTCAGGAATCATCTGCATACAAAGCTTAATATTAAGAGGTTTAAGAAGATGAATAATGGAGAAAAGAAAAGCAGAAGATGAGAAAAAGGAGGTGGAGCGAAAGCAGCTTTCTGCTCCTTCACTGGTATTAATTTATTCAGATCTGCCTCCTCTGGAGCAGAGAGGAGCAACGAACCGGAGCAGCTGAGCGTCGGCTTCCTGATTCCTACGGAGCATCAATAGGTACGAATATATCCAACATGTTTCTGAATAGACTTTTTGTTTCTAGACTTGTTGTAGAGTTGATTGTTGAGGGACCATCATGGAGTCACATTTACTCTGTTTTCAAACCTGATAGTTCAGTAAACTCAGTTCGATTTGGGACCAAAGTTGCCACATTTGTTACATTTTCAGCTGCTGTGGTTCTCTTTCACTCTGCACTGAGTCAAATGATTCAAACTCTTTGAAAAACCTGTTCCCCTCCTCGCCTTTGGGGGCGCTGCACCAAGAACCACTGAAGGAAACAACATGAAACCCTCTGAAGAAGACGCTAGTTATAGCTATTAACAACTGCACTGCAAATTGTAAGTAATTTAATTTAATCAGATGTTGACGTTACGTATGGTTGTAATAACCAGGAAGAAGACCACACAGGTTTGGACTTTCGAGTTTCGTGGTTCTGGTAAGGCACAGGCCCACCAGTGAATGGGAAGGTTTGCTACATTAGAAGATATTTGGCAAATATGTTTCCATCTCCTATTTTGTGCATTAACTCTAATTCAGAGAAGCCAAAAAACGGCTGAAATGAGGGTGAAAATTTATTTACAAAATTAGAAAAATTATTTTGAATTTGTCGTTTCTGTTTACCGTTTCTAAGGCGATACTTCAGTATGCGCACAGCAAACTGTTGATGGAAACATGATTAGTGAGCACAGCTTCCTCCTTCACAAAGTTTAAACAAAAATGGAGTGGCGTCTCCATGCAGTGTAGGATTTCTCTTGTCTTTAGTAAAAAATCAAAAGCCATTTCTCCCTCTAGCTCTGGACTCACACTGACCTGGGCTTTAGTCCAATTCATGCTTTGGAGTGATTGCCGTTCACATATGCATTGGATCCGCACCAGAGTTCACTTTAACCAAACCGAGACCAAGAGTTGTAGACGGATCAAAGTTTGTGTTTTTGGGCCAAATGAGAGTTTGATTCCACATTCACACCTCCACAAAAGAACCAGATTTTCTAGACAAATAAACTAAAGTTTGACTAAAGTGGACTAAACAGGGCTGGTGTGAATGAACCCTGATACAATAGTTCTACAATGATAAAATTTCCCAACTACAAAAATATTATTAAATTGAATCATCACTAGGTGAAGATTATCTATTTGAAGTTTGTGATTTTTCACTGTTTCTGTCTCCATCTGACGTAGATCCTCGTTGGGATTCTGCCTGATTTTCAGCTGAACAAGCAGGAATCATCACAATGTCAACACCTGCGAATGCCACGAAACGAAGAACGGCTGTTCTCCAGTTGGAACGTGACGTTCCAGAAGATGTGGAGCCTTCAAGCACAGCTGCGAACACGGATCCCAACGACAACTGGGGCACAGAACCAAACTTCAACCTCAACTTCAATCTGAGCTCTACGACTCACCCTCGTCCCACCAAAGATCCCTCAAAGATGCATTCTGGGAGTAAAAAGGAAGATAAAAACAAAGGAGGAGCAGCAGCTGCAGATTTTAACACCATTTCAGTACAAAGTGAAAAACTTAGGAGCAAAATCCCAACAGCTCAGATGACTGTGAAAAACAAAGTCAGCCAACAGCCGAAATCTCCAAACATTAAGCATTCATCTTCACCAAAGGTACAAAGTCATGGAAACTTAGCACTGAGTCCCAAACCAACCGGTGTGGAGCTGAGGAGCAGCCAGAGATCTACAGAAAGAGTCAGAACTGAAACACCTAAAGCAGAATCTGTAAAGCCAGTGACGCCTGAGCCGACAACTAACCCTGCAAACAACATAACACCAACCCAAAAGATGCAATCAAACAGCAAAGATGTAAAGGACATTCACCTTGAGACGCCACCAAAAACTCTGCAGCTGCCTAAAAACCCAAAGGTCCAGAATCAAAAGGGAGATAAAAGCAGAATAAGCCCAAAATTAACAAATCGAACTCCAACAATGATGGCCAAAATAAAAAAAACAGATCCAGTAAACTCGACGACTGACCAAAAACCTGAAGTCGACTCTGGAGCTCAAGGTGTTTTCACAACCTCAGGAACCTCACAGAAAGAGAAAACAGGGTCACCACTTCTCAGGTCCAAACCCTCCCCAGTAACCTCTCTGAGTCCGAAACCATCCACTCAAAGAAAAACCACCGGAACCAGAACCGTTAACGTGTCACGCTCTGAGGGGAATCTTCACAGTAAAGACCTAAAGGCTGTTTCTGCATCCAGAATCAGAGTCAAATCCAGTTCAACCCCCAAATCTACAGAACGATCCAAAGATAGTCTGGATTCAAAACTCAGCTCCAGGTCCAGAGACGGGTCCAGAGACGCACTGGAGTCCAGAAGCAGCAGCGCCTCCAAAAGCAGTTTGGACTCTCGGGACAGTTTGGATTCTAAGAAGTTCCAGAGTTCAAAGGTTATCCGAAATCCACTTGACCCGAAAACCTCAGCAGGAACCAGGATGAAGAAAAGCCACCAAGGTTCTGAGAAAGTTACTGATTCCAAAACGGTCCCAAAGAACAATCACGATTCTAAACTTCTTCAAAACTCAAAAGCAAGTTTTGATCCCAAAATGAAAACCAAGTCCAGTTCTGATTCTAAACCAGGCATCACCCAGTCAAGATCTCTGCAGGCCTCTGCTTTCAATATGGATCTTCTTGGATGTGGTTCCTTTTCTCCCATCTCCAGCGGAACCATCAAGACATCAGGTTCTGCTGTTGAACTCAGTTTTAAACATAAGAGTCAATCAGATTCATCGAGATCTGGACAAGTTCTGCCTGGTTCTGAGTCAACACTCACTGATTTGTCCTCTCTGATATCAGCCACTCAGAGTCCAGGATCCAGTACTGGAAAAGGTTTTGCTTCTACTGTAACTGGACCAAACAAGGAGAACCAGAAGAGTCCAAGTTTCACTCCAGGTAATAACAACCAAAGTGTCAAAATACCACAGAGGCACAAGCAATGAGGCCGTGCAGCAGTTCAGAGACACTCAGGACCCAAACATTCAGCAAAGAGGCAAATCAATGTGGAAAAAACATAAACTGTCAGGGGCAGACCTGTGAGGACAGGGGCAGACCTGTGAGGACAGGGGCAGACCTGTGAGGACAGGGGCAGACCTGTGAAGACAGGGACAGACCTGTGAGGACAGGGGCAGACCTGTGAGGACAGGTCTTCAGGGGCAGACCTGTCCTCACAGATCTGCCCCTGAAGACCTGTCTTCAGTGTTATCTATAACACTATTGCAATAATTAATGTGACTAAAGATAAATGCATGGATGAGTTTCTCTAGATCTTGCTGAGACATAAGTCCTCTAAGCCTGGAAATGTTCTTCAGGTGATAGAAGGCCGACTTTGTAACTGTCTTTATGTGGCTCTGAAGGTTCAGGTCAGAGTTCATCACCAGATTTCAGACCTGATCTCTAGTTTCCAGTTGTAAAAACTGAAGCCATGCACTGACTTTAGATCTGTCCAGTAGTTTTATAACTGCTGCTTTTAAAGTTTGGTAGTAAATGTCTCAAGGTTTTACCTTCAATTTAGTTGAAGAACATTAGCTTGGCAGCCATGTTGCAACGCCATGATGTGCAAAGCAAAGCACCTCGTCAACCGCGAGCCATGAATTTACACCAGTTTAGTCGGGGCTTTAAACTTGATCAAACATGAGTTACTGTTTCTTGACAAGGATGAAGCAAAGGCTCTTTGTTTTGTTATTTCAGGTATCCTGGCCCCTTTGGCATCTTCCAGTCCTAAAACCAGGCCTGTGGTGACCTCGAAAATCCTGGAAGGATCCACAGATACCTCAGAAGATCCTGCAGTTATGAAAAAAGATCCTAACACTTCATCCCGAAATACTAGTCTGACTCGAGGTCTTACCTTTGACTCAATCACAAAACCAGGTAATAATACTGACAATAAGCATTTAAAAGAGGTTAATACTCAAGGAAAGGTGGAGGTTTCCCAAGAGGCCAAGAGTGACAGGGATGGACGTCCATCAGGAGATTCAGAGGGGAAATCGGTTCCCCCACTGAGTAAAGCTGGTCACCCAGGAGACACAAATATCATCTCATCACCTCGGGCAGCCAGAGCAGGAGAACCAAAGCAAAAAATACAAGTTCATGGAAAAAAGAATGAAGGGAATCCTTCATCTCCCCTTCGTCTTATGTCTTCGTCTTCCACTCATACGCCAACCAAGAAGAAAGTCAAAGAGGCTGCACCTAAACCTGAGCTTTCTCAAAGACTCCATAAACGTTCGCAGAAAGAGGTGGGCGTTCAGGTGGGGGTGGAAGTGGTCGAGCGTTCTGCCTCTACAAGCCCCAGCCTCCACCGCGGACCTCCCACCTCCTCCATGATTGGTTCCTCCAGCTGCCAATCATCGCTGAGCGGCGTGCCACCTCTCAAACATGTCTGCCAGATTGAGATTGAGCTGTGCAGCCAAACGCTGCTTCCCTGCATTGTTCCTGACAAGACCAGTTCCCTCCCTGCATGTTTGCGCTTCCAGCAGAACCCCGCTCTTATGTCGAGGTTTGGACCACACCACAACCCAGATGTTAGCGCTGAGAGCATCTGGGAAGATGAAACTAAGGAAGAGGAACAATGGCAGCCCAACAAGAAACAGGAGGATGGGTTTAAAGGGCAGACGGAAAAGCCCCCGGAGGTGTTGTGGGACAAACAAGGGATGACGTGGGAGGTTTACGGCGCCTCTGTAGACCTGGAGTCTCTGGGCACGGCCATCCAGTCCCACCTGGAGATGAAGATTCGAGAGCAGGAGAGGCACATCCGAATCCTTCGGAAGTCCGTCTGCTCCAACAGCAGCTTTGCACGGTACAAGAGGAAGAAGAGACGGAGAAGGTTTCTGGGTTGCTGCGTCAAGGCGTCCGCCGTGGCTGACTGAGATCAACGCACGACGTCCAGAGACGTCAAACATCTGACTTTCACTAATCCGAGCTGGATTAAGATCCAGCAAACTGTAAAACATCCCTCATATTAAAATGTTTGTAAAGTAATTAGGCAACATAACAGCTACCAGAAAAAAATTACCTTCCACAATCTGAGCATCCATAAGGCGGTCGGGTCAGAACCTTTAGCTTAACGTTACAAAATATTCCTTTTCTGGGAAATTTGATTGAAGACAAATGTTTTTCCTGGTGACTTTAAGGATAAAGTTATTTAAGAAAGGATTTTAGTTATAGGGTGTCCATACATCCTTAGAAAGTTGTAAATTCATATATCTAAAATTAAAGTCTTAAAAGGCCTTAAATTAACTTTAAAAGTAAGTTGACCTTTAATATGTTAATTTACAGGTCTTAAATTTGTTTTGACAGGATTATTTAATCCCATATATTCTATGTATTTTTTTATGACAGGATTTTTCTCTCAGGAAAAAGTTTGAGTCGTATTCAGAAATCTTCACTGCTTTGACTTAAGGCGAAGCTACCGCTAACTAGCTGCTAATAAGCTAAACAGCTTTTTTGCTTCTACCATGTGTAAGTGCAAGTTTATCACCAGTTAGCTTGACGAAATTGGTACATTTGTGTGGTGAAACAGGTCTTAAATTTAATTCATAATGATCTTAGGGCGGTCTTAAAAAGTCTTAAGTTTGAATTAGCAAAACTGATTCAACTAAAATGATCAAACTGTGAAAATTTGCAGAAAACTCTGATAGACGGCACATTTTGAGAGTTAAAAGTCAGATATAAAAGTGAAATCCCTTCTTCTGTCCCGCTGTCTGGGTCTCTGTTTGCAGGTTTTAGTTAGACCGGTGTTAGCCAGTGTTTAGCCCGTGTTTGGCCGTGTTGGCGTTGTGTCTGACAGCAGAACGGGTCGGTACCTCGGTCGGTACCTCGGTCGGTTCTGGCAGCTGCAGTGGTTGTTGACGTGGAGCTGAGAGGACAGCAGCTCCGTTCCTGGTAAATATTTCATCCAGTTTCTTTTTTATGAAACTCGGCACAAAGCACTCAGGCAGAGCGGAGAGCGGAGAGCTCCCAGCTGCAGAGTCCAGGATTTACTGAGGAGTTAGAAAGTCTCTTCTTTTTCTGTCATCTCACTTTCCTTTAGTTTTCTCACTAATTTCTCCTTCTGTTTTCTTCTCCTTTCCTCCTGTCTTTCTCTTAATCTCCTGTTATTTTTTGTTTTCTTTAAGTTTTGCTTTTCCTTGACTTGCGTTTCCTATTTTCTTCTTTTCTCCTTCAGTTTTTCTTTCAATCTCTTTCTTGTCCAAATCTTCTCATTTATGTCTCGTTTATTTTCTTTCCTTCTGTTTCCTCTAAGTTTGATGATTTCCACTTTTTGCTAATTTTACTCCATTATCCACACAACTTTCTATTTTTTCTTCCATTTTTACTTTTCCCTGTTAATTTTCCCTGTTTCTTTTTGATCTTCTCTTGTTTTATTCCATCATATTTTAGACCTGAGTGATAAACTTGTCGTTCTCCTCCTCCTCTTCTTCTCTTCCTCCTGAACCACCGCTGATGGAGTTGCATCATTTCTCTGAATTATTCAGAAACATTAAAGCCACGCTCGTGTTAACAACGGAAACTCCACCATATTTTATTCATATGTACATAAGAACACAGCGACTGTAAGGATTCTAATGTTTAATTAAAGCTTCTTTACAAACTCGTTCATGGTTTTGCATTTCATTGCATGTCCTGTGTAAATTGTTTGTCAGTTTTGAGCCTTTATGTGTGATGTTTAAACCATGCATGCTTTGGTTATAACCACTTATTATCGTAGTGGTTAACATGTAACATGTTTCCAGCAGCCATTGGGTGAAAACATGTTACTGTTTACCAGTCAGTTACAGGAAACTCTTCCACCTATTGACTCACTACTAACTCTATTTTAGAAAGAAAAGTCAACATAAGGAGGAAGCTCACACACATGTACAAGAAAAACATACAAACTCCATGGAGAAAGATCCTAAAGTGGGATTTGAGTCTTGTATTTTCTTGCTGTAAAGTTGTAAACCCAAAACTTGCTTTAAAATTAATTTATCAAATAATTATTTCACTTAAGGAGAAATAATTACATAATTACATCAACAAAAGCCCAAAATTAATGTAACATACACATGAATCATGAGAGGAAATAAACTTCTGACTAGTGTTAAAAATGTGAATTTTTATTGTACTTTTGGATAATTTTTTTATATATAATTTTATATTTTTCTCCAAAAGATTAACTACCTTAATCTTTATTGTAAGTTTTGCACACAGAGTCTTTATTTGCAGTAACTTGGACCTGATTAAACTCAGCTTCACGTCCTGTTTGGTGCTGACGTCAGAACATGCTGTGCTCTGATTGGTCGCCTGGGGATCCGTTTAAAACAGCGCGAGCTGAAGAGTCACAGCGCGAGCGCCGCTCTGGGCTGCAGCTGGTCACCCGTTGCCAAGGAAACTGAAACCAGTGGGAAATTACCAGTTAATGACGTGAAAAAGGTAAATTTGTTTTGTTTTGTTTTGTTTTTGTTTTTGTTTTTTACCGCCATTTTGATTTTAATGTTTTCAAAAAGTTTGGAAATTTCTTCTATGAAAGAATTTATATCCTACATTTTACTTTTAAAAAACATTTTTAGTTTCCTGAGTTTTTTGCTGTAAATATAACAATCTTACCTTATAGCTATTAAAAAATAAGAGTAAATTTTATAATGAAAAACTGTGTTTTAGAAGAAATATAATAAAACATTTATTTTCTCATCCTACGCTACTTTCTGAAGATGCTTAAATTTGTATTTTTTCATTGATAAACTCTTAATTCTGACATGGGGTCTCAAACATCAGCAGGTCACATGTGTTTTTGTTGTGCACACTGTTCTGAAGGTCATGCTCACCAACAACAGACTGAAAAGACAGTTTCAGTCCAAATATATCAGCAGCAGGTGATCTGTATTAATTACCATCAGAGTTTTGATCTGGCCTGGTGAAATATAGATCACATCACCAGAACATGGGAGAAATGTGACACTTTCATATATGAAATTAGTTTCACATACAGATTTTAAACTCTAAAGTCAATTGAAAGTTTCATTTGGATATTTTTAATTTTTGCTTGGTTATTACAGGTTAAGCTGAGTATTTATAGAACGAGCCTGTTGTGGGTGACAGATAGAGAAAGGAAAGAACCTCACGGCTATTTGTGGACACACACACACACACACACACACACACAGAGGGATTAATGGTCACTGGAGTATCAGGAATGTATCCATGTTAATGTCAATAATTTGGAAGATTTATATTACCAATCTGAGGCCAGCAGCTTAAGCCTCTTTCATCTTTCCCTAAATATGCAAAGACTGGAGACTTAGAGACAGTTACAGTAATGATAGTGCTGTGGTGTGTATGTTTTTCAGAACTCTCCTTGTTGCCCAGGTTTAATTTGTACATCTAAAATCTCTGCAGCTGTTAAGGACAGTCAGTCATGTCGTCTCCTGTGCTGCTTAACCTGCTGCGCTGCGGCCGCCTCTCCCTGTGCAGACAAACCCTCTTCGCTCTGGGAGCCTCCACACAGTCTGGGCAGGTGAATCCATCTGCGCAGGTCCATCAAGTAGAAATTAACTTTACTAAACTGGCATGACGGTAAACATTGACTTATTTCAACAAAGAATGTTGGATCTTATTCTTCCTTGCCTCGACTGTGGCCCATAAGGACAATACGAACACTTAGAGGAAACTTTCTAGCCTTTTAAAGTTGCAATAGCTTGCAGACTTTAACTTCATCCATTACATGTCAGAAATTACTATATTTAATCCTTGGCCTTTTTGTTTATGGTGGTATTTCAACCAAACTTCAGTCTGGTGCTTAAAGGGACCTTTTAAATAAGAGTTAAGGTACCTTCAGTGTACATAGATGTGCTGAATGGCTAGCTACTGGTTGGTAACCACAGGATACCTTAAATGGTACCTAAAGATACTATTGAGTACCTTCTGGTTACCTACATGGCACTTCTATAGCACCTGTGTGGCATTTCAGGGTTTGCACTTGGATGGCCATATAAATGGTACTTAATGGTGTAAGGATTCCTGATTATTTATTGGGTATCGACAGGATGCTTAACGTGTTTCTGAAGCCTTTTGGGTCATTACAGGGTACGTTCCCTTGCTTGTTGCCTAGTACTTGCATACTACTGTGGTAAACTCTGGCTCCAGAGTAACGTTAGGGGTATCTGGGGTACATCTGAGGTATCTATGAAATAAAAAGACAAATACCTGAAAGGTCCTTTTGAGAGACCTGTAGGGTAACGGCATCTTACCCTCCTAATGCCAGTACTTACATGTTGCTACTATTAATTCAATCTTACTGTATGGTATCTAAAGTTTATTTCTAAATATTTGCTAAATGCTTAAGAAGTTTGTACTGGTTACTTTTGGACTAGGCTGGTGGACCGTTGTTGGGGCTGGTGGGTGTGCGGAGGGCCAGCGGGTCCATCAGGTTCGACAGTGATGGCAGCGGCCAGCCAGTGACCTGGGACTCGTTTGGTATTTGGGATAACCGGATAGAAGAACCAATATTACTGCCTTCCAGTATCCGCTATGGAAAACCCATTCCACAGGTAACTAAACCATTGGATTAATGAAGAAATGGTTGAAATAATTTCTTATTAGAGTTGATAAAGCAACGTTTAAAAGGACAGACGCACAAAACAAAGTAAAAGTAAGAATAGCTTTGTTAGTGTATTCCAGTAGATAAAGGTCAATATTTGCCTTCCTCTCAGATCAGCCTGTCTCGGGTCGGCAGTGCGTCTGTTTTGGGTCTCCGGAAGCAGAATGAGGACCGACTCCGTTTTGCCCGTATCCATGACAACCTGCTGTACTTCGCCGTGTTTGACGGTCATGGCGGCCCACACGCCGCCGACTACTGCTGCACTTTCATGGAGAAATTCATCAGGTTGAATGAATTTTCTTCAGTTAACTTTAAAGGCAGACAAATTAACCAGCAAGTATCATAAACTGTCGGGTTTCTTGTTTTAGAGACGCTTTGGAAGAAGACGATGATCTTGAGAAAGTTTTAAAGAAAGCTTTCTTAGAAGCCGATAATGCTTTACACACACACCTGAGCTACTTCAACAATGGTAAAGCTCTGTACTAAATTACTTACTAAATGAGTCATATTTTTTTAATGAACCTTTATATTAGGCATTCTAATCTAATTTTGCACTGAACTTTGAATTGCTAGGCAGTAATGTTTCAATCTTTGCCTCTCTTCCACCCCAGACTCAGTTCTGAGGTCAGGTACAACAGCAACAGTTGCTCTGCTACATGACGGCATTGAGCTGGTGGTTGCCAGCGTTGGTGACAGCCGGGCGATGCTGTGCAGGAAGGGACATGCCAACAAGCTCACCAAAGACCATACACCAGACCGCAAAGACGAGAGGAAACGGTACCTGAGTCCTTTTAGTACCACTGTGGTACCTATGATAGCTTCAAGAACGTTCTATGCAGTCTTTTTGTAGTACTTATTTGAGGACTTACATCATATCAGCAAGGTACTTATAGAGTACTCACAAGGTATTAATGGCATACCTCCAGGCCAGGTATGAAGTACCAAAGGGGTATCTACATAATTTTTATTGAGTTCCTTGAGACACCTACAGGGTACTTAAAAAGTGCCAATATAGTTCCTATTGGGTATTTATTGGGTATCAGTGGGGTACTTCCAGGACTCTTATAAGTTAGGAAGAAGTGAGGTGCTTGCCGGGATACCGACAGAGCATTAATGAGGTATCAATGGGGTATTTATGGTGCCTACAAATTAGGGTTTATTCCAAGTATCAGACTCTTACTAGATTCTCACACCTGACACAGATGATGCTAAAGGTCACAAAGAGAGTTGCAATGAAAGAAGAGAAACATAGGACTGGGGAAAATGATTGATGGCAACTGACATCATCTTCAGAATATTTAACAGTAATATTCCTGTCTATAGTAGAAAATGCACTGGGTACCAACTGACTCGCTCCCAATGAGCGTATGGCATAGATTGGTGCGGTTTGATGTGCTACTTTGTGGCGAATCCAGGAGATTGTTTTCAACACCAGTTGGACTCTCACTAACAAGGTGGAGTTAAACGAGGCACTTTTAGCCTTTTTTGTCTGTTCAACAACATCGTGATGGACTAGTATGTGTCGTGTTTCTCACATGAAGTGACGTTTCTCTGTCCTCCAATCAATGGACTGTTGTGTGATGCCAGTAGCTCCACTATCACCGTAACATTGTCCTGTGGACTGAACGAGGATTGGTGTGGTACAGGTGGGGTGTATGGCCCACTTTTACACTGGAAACAAATAAAATACTGTACCAATCTGTACTGACCCGAATCGTACCAACCAGGTAACCATGGAGTATCTCTGAATATTGTTAGGATATCCAGGGGGTAAATACAAACCAGAACATTCCTAATTCTCCACAGTTACCTCTGACCATCTGTAGGTGGTTGATAGTTGGTAAATAGTAGAGATGCCTTAAATCTAGAGATAAAAACTTAAACTCAGTGTTAGAACAAAGACCAGTGGAATGAAACCCACTTAGAAGTTAAAGATGTTTTTATGTTGAGGTTAAGAAAGAAGCTGTAGAGTTTCCTACTGCAGACAGACGACTGATCACTTCTCCCACATCCAAGGGTTCTTGTTTAAATCACAAGTTTCAGCTAAGACTTTATGGTTTCAGTTCAATTAAATCCCTCTGCTACTCGATTCACTTTTATTGTTCAGTATTTTTGGGGGTTTATTGTAAGGCGCTGCAGCTTTAAAGCAAACAGAGCAGCAGCGATGATCAGCTCGTTTGGTATAAATAGTGTGGAAGTCCGCATTCATGAAGCTCATCCAGGAACTGAAACTGGAGCAGAGCTGCAGGTCGGCAGGTTTGGGATTCCCTTCAGCTAAAAGCAGCCGGTGTTATCTAACAGCAGAGCTTCATCTGGCTGTGGACATCAATCAATGGGTTAAAACTCAAACACTGTCACAGACACTAAATAAAACTTTATTTTCAGTTAATTCATTTGATCCAACTTGAAATGGTATAAAACTATTTACATCTTAACTGTGGGAAGCAAAAGCTGCATAGCGTCTGACTAGCTGAGGAACTCGACTTCTGCAGGATTATGTAACATTTGATGAGTTGATGGAAATCAGTGTGTAAAATTTCCAGTGCAGCCATCTTTGACCTGGTCCAACTCCTGCAGTATCCTGATCAGGACAGCGGCTGGTTGGCTTCCAGTGGGGCTTCAGTCAACTCCCATCTATTCACGCTTCACTATTTAAAGATTCACTGATTCTCGGATATTTTGGTGGAATATAACTCCAAATTATTTGCTGAAAATTCACTTATGAAATGTAAAATGAAACTCTGGAAGTTGAAAAACCTAGAATCAATGCTACTTGGAAAAGCAGCAAGTCCTGGAGCACTGTTCATTTTCCTAGATGGTAATTACATGCTGAAATGTGCTACACACATAAACTCGATTGATTGAAGTCTTACTGGTTGAAGACCCAAGAACAAACCCAGAATGTGCTTGACCCAGTAGAGAGGGGTATATTGGTTCCCTATTGGACTCCAACCTCAGATAAGAGGAACCAAAGTAACACACAGCCAGAGAGTTAAATATTCTGGTTCAGCCTCGCCTGGTTTTACACAGAAAATAACTGATCCTGTTTGGTTTTGGTTGTTCAGGATCCAGAAGTTTGGCGGTTTCCTGTCGTGGAACAGCGTCGGTCAGGCAAACGTTAACGGGCGGCTCGCCATGACGCGCAGCATCGGAGACTTCCACCTGAAATCCAGTGGCGTCATCGCAGAGCCGGAAACACATCGTCTCTCTGTGAGTCCTGGACCAGCTTCGTCTGATGTCTTAGTTTCAAATTGGTTTGGATCTGTGGAGGTTTGAAAGTTAGTTTTTACCTAGCTTTGTTGCTGTTAGGTACATTATTCCTCTGGACAATCAGCTTATATATTCATGATGTGTTTCTGCAGGTCCAACATGCCAATGACTCCTTCCTGGCTTTGACCTCAGACGGCATTAACTTCCTGTTGAGCGACCAGGAGATCTGTGATGTCATCAATCAGTGCCAAGACCCAACTGAAGCAGCAGAGATAATCTCTCAGCAGGTAAACAATCTGATAAAAAGTTGTGACTCACTGAAGGTAAACCAAGCAAACTCAATGAACTGTATAGAAAACAGGATCATCTCTGAGATAAAGAAACTCTATAGAGTGAGAATAACTAAGCTTCAACTTGTGATGTTGCTAAAAACAGATCTATAAATAGTCCTAGTAACCCAGAAACTACACCTCTTTAATTAAAGTTACAATAAATTTACAGTAATTGTGCACAGAAGCATCCTTAACACCCTGTTTCACTTTATGTACTAAAATATATATTCTGATTCTTCTGCTTCAGGAGCAGGAAGAGTAACAGTGGGCTGAGTTACGCTCCCTGTGGAACACCATTAAGTTTGTAGACTGAGAACAATAGTTTGTTTCACAGATATTTAATATCTGTGTCAATATTTTGTACAAGTAATTGTACATTTTGATAGAAATCTAATAGTTAAAATCTGTGAATCTGATATTAAGTCTTTGATAGAGAAACGGTAGAAGAAAGATGATTAAATTAAACAATAAATGTCTTGGTCAAAATTCATAAATATCATCTATATGATCATATTAAAGGCATTTCAGTGACCAATAAATGTGAATACTGCCTAAATAAGTAGGTAAAATGTATTTCAGGCGCTGCAGTACGGCTCAGAGGACAACGCCACCATCGTCATCATCCCATTTGGAGCCTGGGGGAAACATAAAAGCTCCACCAAAACCTACAGCATGAGCAGGAACTTCGCTTCCAGCGGCCGATGGGCGTAGATGGAAACATACATGAAACATCACACAACTCAGCCGATTATCTTAATTTGACTTTAAGTAACCCAGAGGTCCTTAAATTATTTATAACATAACGCATCCAAACAAACCCACCAGCAGCATCGTCCTGCTTGTTCCCAGCTGTCCACACTGTAAATAGTGTAAAATAATGAAGGTTGTACATATAAAGAGACTTACTGCAGTGTTTGGTGTCTTTGTCAACTTTGCATCAGTGTTTTGCATTTAGAGAACATTTTAGTACATTTCCTCTTTCAATCATTGCCGTTGTTCTGTAAATGTTTAATGAAACTCCAAAAATATCAGCGTTTTATCAAATAAGAAGCTCAGTTTTAAATTCATCAAAAAGAGGGAAAATATTTGAACTCCAGGAAAAACCATTGGAGAAAGAAATCTGTTTGTTACTAACAAACCTTTAAATTCCGAAGTTTGACTTGTTATATCGATGCTCACCTTGACTCCACTGGTCCTTTAGAGTAATAAAGTTCAACTAGTTAAACATAAATGTTACTGTTTGTTTTCTTCAGTTGTATTAAACCAAGTCTGTGTTTAATCAGTCAGGCTCTGGTGTTTCATTTGAGGTTTACAGTTCGAGATTAAAGTACCAGAGAGTTTTAGTTGTTATTTTGCATCAGAAAGAGTTAAAGTAAATGATCGCTACAAGCAAATGTTTGTTTTTAATGGTTTATGTTCTTCTTAGTGGCTTTTATTGACAGTTATCTGGCAGAGAGAGGAAGTCTGGAAGTATCTCCTGGCGGCGGTCAAGGATTATTGGCTCCGTGTCTGTGGAGGATCGTCACACGCTGCCTCAGAGGTCACTGGTGTCCATTTAGTATCACCTTTTGAAGCCAAGACTTGAAGGACAGCAGTCACGTTCAAACCTTCGTCAACAGATTCCTTCAGAAGATGTTGGCAATGATCTGACAATATTCTGCGTAAGCCGCCTACTATCATCACCAGACAGCTGGTGAAGAGGATTAGAGGAGACGGGAAACACTTGAAACAAACGAGATATCGCAGGATATCAGGAGTTCACTCATCAGGAGCCTCTGATCATCGCATCGCCTGGCTTTGGGACTCTTCTCTGACTGCAGAGTGACTTCCTCTTCCAAATAGTTCTCTTTGCCAAACACAAATCATAGTTTAACGGTTAAACACTTGGCCCTAGATTGTTTTCACAAACTAACCTGCTGTTTTTCTCATCTTTTGGAGTCATGGCTTCTTCTTGGTTGATTGGCCTTTCAGTCCATGTTGTTTCTGTGGATAAAAACTTTTCCTACCAACCGCAGCCAACATATCGGTAGTGTGTTGCCTCTGGGACTGAATCATACTTTCACACCAAAACATGTCCATCTCTGAGTCACAAAAGCTGATTCCTTCCTCATATAAATGTTTGAACAGATAAACGTTGAACCTTCAGACCTCTGGAAGTGGTACCAAAGCAGAACCAGACTTCTGGAGGTTCCCAGATTTGTAGTTGATATCCGATTGCGTTTCTTTTTGCGACTAGAATCAGACTTCTTCTCACAAAACCATAACAAGATGAAGGAAGCTAATAAAATAAATCTTTTTTTGGTCTTTTAGTCATTGTTTACCACGTCTGGCTTCTTCTGGCGCAGAATTACGACCTATGTCTCACGTCAATGATGTAAAAGCAAAATCCAATATGGCCGCTCTGACAGCAGATACTTTGAAAACTATTGGAAATGCATCCAATTTAATACCATGTGTGGAAGTAGCAGGAATCAGATCTTTGGGGGTTGAAAAGATCAGAATTGGACCATTTGGGTCGTGTTCACCTGCTGTATGAGCGTAAACAATTTGTTTCGATTTTTCAGTGCTGTCACAGAAGGAAACTGTCTGTTTGAGCCTTAAATACATCCACAGATGTTCCTCCATTTATCTCTAATGTTGTAAATTAACCAATAAGAATCAGGACTGAAGCTTACAAAGTCACGACCTCATTATCTGTGTTTTCAAAGCTTTTAAAGGCCTCAACAGATTAGTTTCAGCAAACTTCTAGCTGAAAGAAACTTTTTATCATTTATCAAACAGAAATACTTGTACTTGTATTTGTTCTGCCCAACCTAAAATAGGTCCACTTGAATTTGGGTGAGATTCAAGCGTCTTAGACATTAAGGTGGTCTCATCTATAAATGAGATATGTCATGAATTTTTTCCTGGTTGACTAACCGCTGACCCTCCTCCTCAGACGTCCAATCACTTTGCAGGATTCTCCAGCCAGCGAGGGGCTCGGATGTTGGTAGGTAAATTTAGAAACCATCCAGCTGAACTGGATTCACATGACCAGGAGGTGACGCTGCCCAGAGCAACAACACACACCCTCCTCACCATAACCGCCTCTGTGTGTCTGCTGACCTTCACGAAATGCTGCCCTGTAAGTCAGTCTGCTGCTGGTCATGTGGTCATTCTGGTGAAGACCAGGTTACGTTTCAGGGCTTAAAGGGGAAACATTTTGCCTGTAGATTAGCACAGTGCTAATCTACAGGTAAATTAGATTTACCTGTAGATTAGCACTGTGCAGCATTAGGAACAGGATAAATATTACCAGATAACGTAACTGCTAACTGTTTTTCTTTAGTTAGAAATTCTTCTGTTTCTTTTTGTTTTTTCCTGTTAAAGGGAGTTTTTCCTCCATTGTCGCTCCATACATGCTCGGCCTTTAGTGATCGTTTATTGCCGCTAAATGTTTGTGCAGGAGATAGAAACATAGTTTGGATGGAAACTTTTTAACCAGTTTAAATAATGAACTGTGACCGGATCTATAACTGGCATCAAACTACAATGAATGTCACTGACTTTTAATCTTTCATATGATTAAATTTACTATCTATGTGTGTGTAAACTGGATTTGCTGTAATTTGGTTGATATCATAACATAAAACTAAAAAATACTTGCAACATTCGGTATTACAGGACTGGCAAAGCATTTAATTAATAATCTTTAATGAGCAAAATTCATGAATATAATTGCAGTTTTTGGATTTTGTCCTTTCTGGTGTTAAACAATATTCTGTAATGTTGTAATTTTAGCATTAAGCTTTTCAGGGGAAAAACAAACGCAAAAGGAAAAATAAAGAAAAATCCGAACAAAGAATAAAAACTAGCATTTCACCATTAATATTATAGAATATAGACGTCAGAAGAGGTGGATAAACCCAGAAATGATCAAGTAAGAGTATCAGACCTTCAACTGATTCTTACTGAAGTAAAGGTAAAAAGTAGCCATTCGGGAAATTACTCTAGTAAAAAAGCATTTGGTAAAAAGTTTACTTAAGTACTGAATAACTGATCAAATTATCAACCATTTAATATTTAAAAATTACATAATCAGACGAACCAAAATATAAAGTTAAGTGGAAATTTGGACAAAAAATGACAATAATTCAAATAATAATAATAAAAAACAAAATCAGGCAAAATAAAATGTTTCCAATTCAGTTTCTTTCAACACAAAACTTGTGAAACTTTAACAAAAACTGCAGGTGTGTCTGAGTCGGGTAAATGTTTGGTTAAAATATGTTTGCTTTTTGTTCATGGGTAGAAAATCCAGAAATTTTATTCAAGCAAGAGTAGCGATAGTTCATAATAAAATTACTGAAGTAAAAGTAAAGTGTAGTAAAAATACTCCTAAACGTACATTTAAAAAAGTGTCTTGAGCAAATATAATTAAATGTAAACAGTTACAGAATATGCTCAGATATTGTGACCGCAGTGTAACTGAGTAAAATATTAACTTTTACCACTCAAATATTTAATATTTGTCTATAAGTTGCAGTTCGGTCGCAATATCCGATAAGAGCTATCATATTCTGACCATAATATTCATAACATTAGAGCTCAGCTGTAATTTTAGTGTTAAAATGCAACAGCGCCTCTTGCGGTCACACGGTGGTAACACAGCATGATGTAACACCGGGATGTAATTCACATTTGAACCAGCAGGGGAGCCAAAGCAGCGCCTGACAACAGTTACATCACAACAATTTCAACTCTTATTATTAATACTAACATGATTTAAAACATAAGAGTCAATATCAGCTGGTTATTTATTCTCATTTTTAAAGTTTTTTTAGAGTTATATTTTTATTCAGCTGCATCCGGATGAGGAGTTACAGAGAAAAATGATCTAAATCATGAACAGATCAGTGAACCAACTGTGTGTGTGTTGGTAATGTGTGGTTGATGTAACAGGATGTGTGTGTTTCTCTGACTTCCTGGAAGCACCGGCAGCTGCGGGTCGCTGCAGTCCCGCCTCCTCTGCTGCTTTCCGGGTTCAAACAGATCAACACGGCGCGTCGCTCCGTCCATCACTGCTGCATTTAGGCTCAACCTTCATTCAAATATCAACACAGCTTTAGAAACAGTTAGCTTCAGTGTGGTTTAGATCATTTTTTGTGCGTATTTTCATTCTGTGACACGCAGGGATGTGCGCCAGAATGCAGGGATGTTGATGATGATGATGATGATGTTCCCTGGAAATGATCTAATTACCCAGAGGAAGGAGCAGCACGCAGAGGGCGGGGCTTCACAGCAGGCAACATGGTGAGGTTTAAACTCAATTTACTGTCACTGAGCCGCCAAATAACTTTCAACCCCTCAGAAACCTCCAGTTTGATAAACCTTTAAAATAAAACAAAGATAAATCATGGATTAACTGTTTAAATGCTATTATTTGGGAATTTTAGGACTTTAATTATACTTTCCAGACGTTCAGACAGAATAAATTGCTTAAATTGGAGCTGTTTGACAACATGAAGTAGGCTAAAACGTTTCAGCAACAAGGCAGTTCAGAGAACCATAAACACAGTAGAGTAACCAATAATGAAACAAACAAAGGTCATCGGCCTTCTGCTGTCACAGCAGCAGATCTTTAATCCGTTCAGTACTTGAGGTGACAGAAGGCTGATTTTGTAACTGTCTTTATGTGGCTCTGAAGGTTCAGACCGGATCTCTGGTTCTGAATACCGGAAGCTGAGCGTTGACTCCAGATCGTTCCTCTTTAGGCCCGAAGTCAATAACTTAAATTTAGTTTCTAGCCACACATTTATCTGTTCTAAGACTGTGTTCAGTGGTTGGATGGGTTCAAAGGTCACCTGGTGACATCGTAATGTAGAGCTGTGTCTCTTCTGCATGGCTATGGTAGCTAATCGTATCACATGTATTAACCTGAGCAAGTGGGAAACATTATGTAGATATTAAACAGGAGGGATCCAGGAATGAGCCTTGTGGTTCTCCACATTTAACTTCTGCTCATTCCAATGAGAAGTTACTTATTGACACAAAGAAATTCCTGTTCTTTAGAGATCTCAGCCAATTTTACTTAAAATAAATCAAAACAAAGATAATTAAAGTCTATTAGTCTGGAAATGTTATAAAGTCATTTCTAAAGCTCCAGGAATCCACTTAACCATTTTACTCAAGTAAGAGCAGCAACACTTTGAAATACAGTTACTGAAGTAAATGTAACTAGTAACTCTGTTATTGTGTTGTATGATAGTAAAATGTACTTTAGGATCATGTGGTTTCATGTTATGCAAAAAAATAAAAAAGGGTGAAAAAAACATTCATTTGTCTGTTTAAATCTATAAAAACAAACAAAATTCCTTATTCATCTTTTGTTTATTTCTTTAAAAATGTTCCTGTGTGTAAATGAACAAACCTGATGTAAAATTTTAAACTAAACTGACATAAAGGTGCAAACTTGAACCCCTGTCCTCCTCTTTATTACACTTTCTCTGTGTTTTATAACTGTAGGTAGGAGTCATCCTCAGTTTTTCCCTTCTCCCTACTTATCACGCCTCAGTCATAAAACTAGACTTACCAAACTTCCTCTCATGCGCGCAGCCTGAACCTTAAACAAGCGGCCTCTTCTGTGTCAAACACACATCGATCAGTCCGCTCCCTGCCGGTCAGCGTCCTGCTCTCTGTTTGCTCTGGGACTTTCAGCAGGTAAAATGATCTCTGCTCTCTTCTCTCCACTAAATACTCATCATTTTATACAAGTCAGCGTCACGTTTAATTCACTTTAGCTCATTTCTTGCGTTAAAAAGGAAGATTTGCGCTGCTGGAAAGAGGAATGAACAAAATTAGCTGCTTCTGAGTTTGACCGATTTGAGTTTCTTTGGACCAAATCAGCAGAATTTCAGGAAGTTTGTCACAGAAATCTGCAAACTGGGTTCTGGTGATGCGAATAAGACAATGTTTGCGCATGATAAAAAGACATTTTGATGGTATTGTCACTAAAGTTAAGCTACGTTTGTGTGTCAATGCGTAAAAGTTACATAACTGAGATCCTGGAAAATAGTTTTTATGCAAAGTAAATAAATATAAACAGAGAATTTTAAAAAACTGGCAAAAGGTGGAAACACTGATCTCTCATTACAACAGAGTTGGTAGTAACTAGTTACATTTACTTGAGTAACTTTCTGGAAAGAATTATGAAGCATTTTTACTCTTGAATAATATTTCTGGATTTTCTTCCCACTGAATGAAGAACAACCAAGTTTTAATCAAAGTTCATTAACAGTTTTTGTTAAAGTTTCATAAGTTTTATATTGAAACAAACTGATTTGGAAATTTGTTTTCTTTTGCCTGATAAAATTTTTTTTGTAACTGTTATTTATAAAATTTGTTTTTTGTTTTGGTCCTTAAAATACTAATATTTCCATTTAACTTTATATTTTGGTCCATCTGATGACTTTTGAATATTAAATTATTGATAATTTGATCACTTATTCAGTATTTTAGTAGACTTTTTAATCAAATACTTTTTTACGCTTGAGTAATTTCTTGCTTTTTAAAATCAGTTGAAGTAGTTTTACTCTTACTTTCTGGTACTTTGCTCACCTCTGCATTACAGACGTAGTTAATCAGACTGAAATGATTAATTAATGTCCACATTTTAACTATATTCTTTTATAATTTATCAATTAATCCTCCCTACAGTTTATTTTTTTCACTAAATATCTGTTGTAAATGGTAAGATGAGTTTCACGTTCAGATAGAAAGGCGTTGTTGTCTTTGCAGTAATTTTTATTTTCTTATGGGTTTATGATGGATCAGCAAATAGTTTTTTGTTTCCATTCTTCTACAGTTTTTGAGAATAAGTCTAACCATTTCAGTTTGGTGTTTCAACCTAAAATAATTACCAAAAATATCACAGAAATAGAGTTTCAAGACTATTTTCATACCAGCATGATCCTGCTGAAAATACTCTACCGTAGTTAATAATGAAGATATGTTGACAGATAAATGCAAACATCTGTAATATGATTTATCTTGTGCTTCCATAAATTGCTAAGTTAAAGTACCACATTATTATAAGTTTGCTAAATGTAGTTATGGCTCAGATTACTAACCTGGACGCACTGGAGGTGAAAACAAACACGGTAAACTAATGGCACTTTCTTAAACCCGTTAAAGTTTTGGCTAACATTATTTCTGACATAACAAAGCTTTTACAATCAGATAAGATTTAAATATCATTGTATGTAGCAAAACAAAGCTGTTAGCTTTAGCTTGTAAAGTTATAGCTAACATATCTACTAGAGCAAAGCTGTATTCAAATGAACATTTTGGAAAAGTATAGTGTGTATTTAAACAAAGATTGTAAAGTTCTAACATTGTACAAAACTGTTATGGTTAGCTTGTAAATAACTGTTATGTGTTATATCTCACACAACAAAGCTGAAACTGTTTATATTTATGGCTATCAGATGATAAGAGAACATTGTGATAAAGCAACGACACTGTTAGCTTGTAAAGTTCTATCAGCATGGCATGTGATTGAATCAAACTGTTAGCATTAGCTTTCACAGTTAATATATTAAGAGAACAAAGTTCTTAGTTTTAATCTCTAGCCTTCTGTTAGCTTATAACGTTCTGGCTAACGCTGAGCAGTTTCCATTAGCTTATTCCAGCTAACATATTGACTTGGCTGTTTCCATTAGTTTTTTAAAGTTTGGGCTAACACTGTGTCTGACAGTTTTTGTTATTTTACTACGTTTTGGCTAACATTGTGTGTCACCTTTAGCTTGTACAGTTTTGGCTAATGCATCTCATAAAGTAAAGTTGCTATTAGCTAGTGAAGCTGTGGCTAACAGCAGTTAGCAAGTGACATGATTTTCAACATCTTAGATTATAAAGTTTTGCAACTGATGCAATTTTTAGTTGGTTTCTGAAATTCACTGTACTCAGTGATTCTATGGAGTTTATGGGTTTTGCAGAGTTTTGTTCTTTCATTGATTCACATGGATGTAAAAATATTTAGTCGTTATTCCAAATGTATTTTTCAGGATTCTGAATACAGGAGGTGTAGCATGTCTAATGACCGTGACGCCATGGAGCTTGGGCGAAACGGAGCCTCCAAGCACCAGGTAACCGCCGGTCGTCATGACAGCAATATTCCTTTTTACTTAGAAGAGACTGGTTTTTGGTGAAGTAATGGTTTTTCAGTCTGCAGGTGCAAACAAACAAGGTGCCATCGTTAGTTTCCACAATATTCACTATAAAGTGAAGCAGGGAGGAGGCTGTTTCTGCCTGAAGAAGGCCACAACCAAAGACATCCTCATTGACTTGAAGTGAGTACAGGCGCCATTTTGTCTTAAATAGAAACTTATCCTTAGATTTAAAAGTAGGAAAGCTGAAATAAGAGGTTATGTGTATTTTCTAATTTCAAGTTGTTTTATGAGATCTGAGCTCTATCTACACTCACTATGCAAAATCCTGAACACAACAACATTGCAGCCACCAGGTGAAATATGCAAACTGTCTAAGGAAACAAAACTCCCTGAACTTGTTGGTCTACGTGCCATCAGCAGCCCGACTGGGAGGCTAACGTGACATGATCAGACCTGTTCTTTGGTCCCGGATCAAATACCACATGTAGGGAGGCAAAGGAAGGAAGCTTTGCTTTGTGGAGCCACTCCGGTTTCAGCTTTGCCTCTGCAGCACACACATCGTCCGTTCTGTAAGCTGTTATAGCACAATAACCTCTGAGCTTAAACCAACAAACAGACACAGTAGCAGGATGCTGATCTATTTAAATAGCCTGACACAATGAGAAAGTTCAGGGTGTTAAAGTCGCACAATCAAGTTGGCTTTAAGGATTTCACTGTTGTGTAACAAAGGCAATTATTAAGAAAATTAGCAGTGAGGTGTGGTGAGGTTCACAGCTGTTGAGGAACTTAATCATAATCATATTTACAAACATAGACCCCTGCATGTTATTGCTTACATAAGGAAGTTTTGCGGATCCGGACAAAGACTTTTCTCAATCAGACTCGGACATGTAGATATTATTAATTTCGTGCTGTGCTCTGCAGCAGAGGGAGAAAGCAGGCTCGTTGCTCGTTGTTGTCATAGCAACTGACAACAACGGCACAAAAAAACCCTCAAATATTTTCCACTCAAAGAGCAGAAAATTCAGTCTGTTGCAGTTGGACGGTTTTAGGCTTAATGTTTATTTTGTGATTATTAATACGTGATCGCTGTGGTAACTATAAATATAAATATATCGAGCATTTCAATGGGAAAATACGAAAATTCAGCGATTTTGAAGAAAAAATAATCAAAATTGGTTAAGCTAAATGAAAAATAAATACTTCATAGTACAAACCAGAGGGTGAAAACAGCAGTATAAATTATTTGATCATTATATATACTCAGCCTCACCTGCCTCCCCTGACCGCACATCACTGAAAATTAGCATTATTAGATCAAAACGACCAAATCAGGTCACCACATATTAATCAGAAAAATAATATGCACTCTTAGTTATTGTTTAGAAATACATACCTGATGAGATTTGGCATTAAATACCAATATATGTGCACACATACATAATAAACACAGATAACTTCTCTCCAAAAACTAAGAATTTATTAATAAATACTTAAACTTTCAGTTATTGATCTTTAATGAAGATCCCTGCTGCTTTAGTGACTCTGTAATTTTAGCCCAACGGACACAAAAGTTGAGTTTTTTATTTAATTTGAAGGTTCTACCAAGCTGTGGATCTTCCTGGCATCGTTAATATCATATAATTGATGACTGCAGATGTTCTAGTTAACCAATCACTGCTCCAAACAGGAGTTTGACGTAGAGGGATGGATCCTGAGTTATTTGGTCTCTGGAGCATCTGAATACTTTTTCTTGATGCTGTTTTTAGAAACAATCCTTCATTGTGTGGATGTTATGAAAACTGTATTTGGCCAAAGGTCAAGGTGTGTGTTTCTATGCATGCAGGATACTGCATACAATGCCTGGTATCTTCATTATATCCCTGTTGGTTTAATCATTGATAGAGTTGAAGGAGGGTTGAAACTTTATTTAAACTCACATCCAGCAGATTTTACTCCACTGACTTTCACCTCACTGCTGTTCATATGAAGAGTTTACTGGTGGCTTTTCTTCTCAAAGTCACAACAGCTAAAATCTAACAGAAAAGAAAGACAAGTGATGGATTTTTCTAGAAAATTATTGGGAGAGGGGATTTCTACCAAATGGACATTAAGATCTATTGAATCAGCAGCAAAATCCCATATTTCTGCTGAGAGCATAAGATAAAATGAAAATTGTTTTGTGTTTCCAAAACCAGCAACACAACTTGCAGCATCATGGAATCGATGAGAAAGTCTCTGAATGAATGACTTGACGTTTTTCATGTTGAGATAAAATGCAGAGTCATCATTACTGACACGGCATTCCTTAGTTTTGCTGATAAAAACTGAAGCAGTTTTGGTTCCTTGTTGCATGGAGTCACACAGGTCCGACCCTGCAGGATGCAGAACTGAAACCGGAGCTTCACTGTCATCAAAACACTGGAAAATGTCCTGAAAAACCCACATTTAGAGAAAACAAATCATTCATCTGTCTTATTTTTTTGCTTACTCATTTTTCGGTAAATTTTATCTGAATCTATTTAAATTATGTTATTTCTTCCACTATTTATTATCTTAGATATTTAAATTTATTTTAGGCATCTTAAATACACAGTCAGCATGAAAGAAGTTGGTTTTTAGAAGGATTTTTCCAAGTCAAGTCAATTTCTTGTTGTATTAATCAGAGGAAGCAGCTTTGTGGCCCCTTAAATGTTTCTATGGTAACACAGACCATAGATCTAGAATTTTAACATTTATTTATTAAGAATGAGAATTTTATTACATTTTAATTCAACAGTTTCAGCATAGATAAATTAAAATATGTTAAATTATTTCAAATGTAAGATTTGAAGGAGCTTACAAGTTTACTTTGTAAACTGCGAGTAATCTTCATATTGTTGCGTCACCATAGCAACAATCTGATGCCTTGTGTTTAATCTTGGGTTTTGAGCTCAGTTTGTTCACAAATAAATCTCAGCAAATATTAGTTATCAATGATAATCTGTATTGAAGTGCTGCTACTGATGGTGATTTTAACTGGAAGAGGGGCCCCTAAATTACATCCTGCTTAAGGCCCCATAACTCTTTGGGCCGGCCCTGCAGCAGCTTGACATCTAGTCTGTTTTGTGCTGTAATCCTACAGAAAATCCTCCTTTTTTAACTTAATTCATTAAATTAAATCACCTCCTGACAGTTCACCTCTCACCTCCAGCATGATGGATAATCTGATAATCTTCCAGGATTAAGTGTTTATCTTTATTGAGATCAGAACAATTCTCCAAAAGATTGTTCTGTCTGATAACACTCTGGTTATGAAAACCACCCAAGCCTGTTATTATGATTTTAATGTCATGAAAACGCTGGTCAAAGAGCGTCTTGTTGTCGTGTAAGGTTCTGACGGTTCTGCGTCGTTCAGCTGCTGTTTTATTGTTCAGTCTAATCATTGACAGAGTTGCAGGTTTGGGTCAGTCTGTGTTTCACGTGAAGCTGAGCTCTTATGCAAACCCGTGTTTTTATCAGTTTATTGCTGTCTGGTGGTACAAATTTTATTAACTAATCATTACTGATTAAGGCAGATTTTCCACCTTGAGATTTTTGGTTTTATGATTTAATTGTCCTCATTTTTCTCGTTTTAAACTGTAAATTAATTTTAATCTCAGCTGTTTAAATGTTATAAAATGTTTTCTGTGGTCAAAGGGCAGAGAGTTTTTATTGGATTATGAGGTAACGTGAGCTGACTGCTTTCTGCAGAGTTGCACTGCAGTAACAATAAAATCTTCCTCTTCATGTATTTAACTTCCATGATGCTACAGAAGTTTTAGCATATTGTTCAGATATGCAACATTAGACAACTCTAAAGCACAGAGGAGCATTTATTTGTACTTTCACATAATTTCACCATAAATGTCACCATGTAGTTGTAATATATGGCTTGTTGAGCTGACAAGACTTGACAAAAAATCAACAAATGAACTAAGTTTTCTTCTAGTTGTTGTAAATTTTGAACAACTTTTTAAAATGTTGCCAAAAGAAATTTTAATTTGGAGCGAATAAATTTGTAATTTATTTGTAATGTTGACGTCACAAATGGCTGTAAGAAACAGGAAGTAGAGGTTGAAAACCAGCATGGACCAGAAAGCTCTGAAATATTTCAGGGTTTCATGCCTCTGGTAAGGCACAGACCCATCAGAGGACGGGAGCGTTCGCTACATCAGAACTTATTTTGTGCTTTAATTCTCTTTCAGAAAATCCAAAAACCTTCTATTGTCATATTTTTTTTGTTGCAAAATTGAAGAAGGTATTTTTAATTTTTTAATGCAATACTTCAAAATGCACCTAAAAACAGTTGATGGAAACATTGTTGTAGACTAAAAGTGTCTTTAACCGCAGCAGGCATGTGGAAACAGATGAACGTTGTATGGAGACGTTGCTGTTTAGTTTAATGTAAAACATCCAGGTTTTGCTATTATTTTATCCAGAACATTGTTGTTTTGGGCCTGAAGGAGATTTTGGTTCTGGTGTGGCTGTGAAGTCTTTCACAGGTTTTTGATCCTCCTCTTTCAAAACATTTTAATTGTTTGAATCGTGGCTAATTAAAGCGACTGTGAAGTGTGTTGTTAGAGGCTCTACAATCAGCAGCTGGGTTCTGTTTTATGACCGGTTCCTTTCATGTGTGGTCCTCCTCAGCGGGCTCATGAAACCGGGCCTGAACGCCATCATGGGAGCAACAGGAAGCGGGAAGTCATCGTAAGTCAACTGCATCCGTTTGTTATAAAACTTTTACCTTTCCTGCATGTTTTTTACTTAAACTAAGACACAAAATGAGCTCAAATGTTTTTCCCTCCGTCGTCTTTTTAACTTACTAACAAAGACCAGAATAAGGATGAGGTCAAATCCTCATCGATTGAACATTCAGAGTTTAATTAAAGTGGACTAAATAGCGCTGGTGTGGATGTACCTTTAGAATCAAACCCAGCTTTATTTACTTCTGCTGGTTTTCTTCAGGTTTCTGGATGTTTTGGCAGCCAGAAAAGACCCTGCAGGTCTTTCAGGAGAAGTCCTGATCGACGGCGCGCCGCAGCCTCCCAACTTCAAATGTCTGTCTGGATATGTGGTGCAGGTAGGTGAGAGCAGCCAGGAAGCCAGACCCACAGAAGCCAGCTTGAAATGTTTTTCTATTCAGGAATGTTCCCTGGAAGGGAAGGAAGAGACCGCCTGCAACAATACGACCGGCTTCTTCGGCCAAATCTCATTAAATAAACTGTTTTGAAACTCAAAGTCGCAGCAGAGGAAGTTCGATTCCAGGATAGAAATAAAGGTGCATCCAGCTGCAGCTGAAGTTTGAGTTTTTCTAAGCGGCGGCTTCCTGTCTGCAGGACGACGTAGTGATGGGAACCCTGACGGTCAGACAGAACTTCGCCTTCTCTGCCGCGCTGCGTCTGCCGTCCTCCATCAGCCAGAAGGAGAAGGAGCAGAAGGTGGAGAAACTGATCCAGGAGCTGGGACTGGGACGAGTCGCTAACTCCAAGGTGAGCCGCAGGACGACAAGGAACAACTCTATGAAAAATTAATAAAAATCTTGTTACATATGGAAATGTTGTTTATGCGCACAATGCTGGAGGGCAGCATCCATATTTATTCAGTAGCAAAGAGGAAATGACACAGAAAAGCATCTAGTACACCAAAAAACATGCAAACACACAAAGAACAGAACATTCAGTCTGTTGCAGTTTTATGTTTTCAGGCTTGATGTTTATTTTGCGATTATTAATAAGTGATCGCTTTGATAGATTAGCTACCGCTGCTATTAGCTAATCCAACACAGCGGTGTTTGATTGGCTTATTTAAACACCTGATCAGAGTTGTTGGTGTTTAGGTCGCCTTATTTTGTTTTATTTTTTTTACTGAACTGAAACACGCCAAATTCCACAGCCCATCTACATGTTAAGTTGTCAAAGTCAAGCTAGCATAGCTGGCTTCTGTTTCCCTCACTATTTTTCAACTTAATGCCTGACTTTGCTATCTAGTTGTCGTAGTGTTGGCAATTAGTAGCAAAGCACTGTGTCCCTTTTTCTTTTATATATCATACATACATTTAAGATTTAGTGTGTTGACAACTTCACAGCTAAAACCAATGTTAGTCATCCTTGGCAGCAGCTTTTTGCTCGTGCGCTGTCACGTTTCAATGTGTATATAAAAAGTTGAAGTATTTAGGATGATAAAAAACTGAAGAAGTAACATAAATGATGTGGGAATCTGACGTTTATTGGGTTGATTGTGGTAAACATCACCCATGATGTTTCCCTGCTGCGTTTCAGGTGGGAACTCAGCTGATTCGAGGGATCTCCGGCGGGGAGAGGAAGAGGACGAACATCGGCATGGAGCTGATCATCGACCCGTCCGTCCTCTTCCTGGATGAACCCACCACAGGGCTCGACGCCAGCACCGCCAACTCTGTGCTGCTGCTGCTGAAGAGGTGAGCAACACATTCATCAAGCTGGTTTTCTCCCAGTTAGGGTCACGTCAACAGTTTGGCAGAGTTTCAGATATTTAAAGCAAAAATCTAATCAACATTTATAAATATTGATGAACATGAAACCGTTACATCAGGATTTGTTTTTCAGTCTTACGTAGCAGAGATACCAACAATAAATCACTTTCTAGAGGACTTGAAGGAGTTTCTTAACCAGAAGAGACATTCAAAAACCCCAAAGGAAAAACCTTATATATTTTATAACTGAGCCTTAAATTTATTTCCAAAATTTTGTTTTCGTAGGATGGCAAACCACGGTCGCACCATCATCCTGTCCATCCATCAACCGCGGTACAGCATCTACCGCCTGTTCGACAGCCTCACGCTGCTCGTCAATGGAAAACAGGTCAACGAAACCAAAATGTCTCATAATCAACATCTACTGGCCAACCAGGAGGCCTAAATGTGAAAAAACAACCAAATAACTTTGTTTTACGGTGAAACCGAAACATCCAGGTTTACCACGGCCAGGCACAGAAAGCGCTGGAGTATTTCTCTGAAATTGGTAAGAAAGTGGATCAAATATTCAACTTGTTTTGATTCAGCAGGGATGTTTTTAACTCAGTTTGGGGGTTTTTTTCTTCCAGGATATCACTGTGAGGCTCATAACAATCCTGCTGACTTCTTCCTGGACGTCATCAACGGCGACTCGACCGCGGTCACCCTCAGCAGCCTGGAAGGAGACGGTAGGTGCTTTGGCTTTAATCCAGTAAATAACTATGATTGTTCTCTACTTTTATTGAAAAAAAGTCACGATTATTCTGGTTAACCCACTAATTTATGGTGTCCAATATAGTTAGAGTATATTAATGAGGGATGATTGGTCATGGTCTTTGAAATCTAAACAAACTGATTGGTGTGTGATTGGGACCATAAAATAGCGTGCTAAACCGCACCGACCCGTGTCTTACCACTCAGTGGAAATAAGACAATAGATCTGGAATGCTTTGGTCTTCGTCAAGTAAAAGTGAACAGGGTTGGTGTGAACAGGCAATGCAGAGCATCTTATCCCAAGTACTTGCTTCTCAGTACAGGAGAAAATGGTGGCCAGCTGTTGATCTCAGTCTGAGTTAATTTGAATAAAAGTTGTTTTTCTTGTTGCAGACTCTCAACAAGATGCAGAATCAATGTCCAAGTCCAGGAAAGGAATCGAGGACAAACTGGTGGAGGAGTACAGAAACTGTCAATACTACAAACAGACAAAAGACGAGCTGGGTAGGTTCAAGAGAAATGAGATTTAACCCAAAAACCCTTTGGAGAGACAAAGACCCTACAAAGACAGACTATTGATTAACCTGCATCATTACTAATGATGCCAGATGGTCTTTATTAGTAGAAACATTGACAGAGGCAGCTTTGTCCTGAGAAATGTTAGTTTTTACGTCATTTTCTTACCTTGTATCTTCTAGAAAGCATTTCTCAGGGAAAGCCAACAACCAAGAGTTCTCGGTTCAGGACCATCACCTACAACACGGGCTTCCTGACCCAGTTCAGATGGGTTCTCAAGAGAACGTTCCGCAACCTGGCGCTGAACCCGCAAACCTCCATCGCCCAGGTAATAAACCGCAGGTCAAACTCTTCTCTAAACTAAACAGGGTTCTGGTGGGTTGAGCAACTTCTGCAACGTTCTGTAGCAGCATCTGCTGGACAAGAAGGGTACTGCACTTTCAAACACATGAAGTTTCTGTATTTCAGAAGCCAGTTTTCCTCCTTAATGCAGCTCTGAGTCACAAAGTTCTTCTGAATTTGAAACGTTTAGTATTTGTATTGTGTGTTTCAGGTAGCGGTGACGCTCTTCCTCGCTCTGGTTGTCGGAGCGCTTTTCTTCGATGTCCAGCTGGATGACAGCGGGATCCAGAACCGGTATTTTACTCTTTCATAATCCAGAGCCGGGTTTGTGGTTTTGATTTTATTGTGTTTCCTGATTTGGTCTGGTCTCTGTGTGCTGTTGTGTTTTCAGGACTGGCGCTCTCTTCTTCGTCGTGGTGAATCAGTGTTTCAGCTCGCTGTCGGCCGCTGAACTCTTCATCGCAGAGAGGAAACTCTTCATGTGGGTCTGACTCACAAAATCACATATTTTGATCATAAATGACATTTAAACTGAGAACTGAGTAGCAAAAATAATTTATCTTTACGGAGGAGGCTTACTGATGAAAGCTATCATATTTGTCTCTCTGCAGACATGAATACATCAGCGGTTACTACAGACTCTCTGTCTACTTCCTGTCTAAGATCCTGTCTGACATCATCACTCTGAGGACCATCCCGGCCATCGTCTTCACCTGCGTCGCCTACTACATGATTGGTAGGTAAAATACTGTGATTGTACGAGATATAATAATTAGAATTATGAAGTCGTAGCATGTAAAATGTAAAGAATAAAGGATTACGTTCGGACTAAACCTTGTGGCGTCTTCATGGGAAATGAAAAACTGGAACTGATAACATTTAAAATGTTAAAAGTAAAACATGAATGACTTTATGTGCTGCTGCTTTGTAGCTGCACATATGTGCATCTCTAAATGGCAGAGAAAAGGGGAGTTAATGTCATATTTTCACCATGTTATCAATTCACTTATGAATTTTACAGTTTGATTAGTGAATCTTATACTTAGTTTGCTAACTCTGTTTAAATTGCTACCTAAAAATGTAGTTTATAAGCTAAATATTTTGCTTGTAACTACATTTAGCTTGCCCACTAAATATTAATTAGCAAACAGATTTTAGCTTGCAAAATATTTATTTTGCATGGTAACTAGGTATTTAGTTAGCGAGCAAAATATTCTGCTTAATAACTTGGTAAACTATTTAGCTTGCCAACTAAATATTTAGTTAGTAAGCGAGATATGTACTTAACTAATTTAGATAGCCAACTATTTAGCTTGCTAACTAAATGGTTACTTAACAAGCTAAGTTTATCTTGCTAACTAAGGTAGCGAGCTTGGTAGCTAAATATAGTTAACTATATTTAACTTTAAACATTTAGTTAGCAGGCTAAATATTTAACATTTTAATATTAGGTCATTACAAGCTAAGTCTGGCTTGCTAGCTAGTTATCTAGACTGCTAACTAAATATAATTAACTATGTTTAACTATATCTAAATACGTAGTTATACTAAATTTATATATTTAGTTATCAGGTTAATTATTTACCTGTTTTTGTCAGATGTTTGTTCAGATGTTGTTCCTCCGTTCTTCGCTGTCGCTGATCATTTAGTACTGATTCAGGTTCTGTTCTGGTCGGTGTGTTTCAGGCCTGAAGCCGACAGCCGGGGCTTTCTTCACCTTCATGTTCAGCGTGGCTCTGGTGTCGTACACGGCCACCTCCATGGCCATGGCCATCTCGGCCGACCAGACGGTGGTGGCCATCGCCAACATCTTCATGACCATCACCTGCGTCTTCATGATGGTAAAAAAACTCTCACTAACGATCAAAATACACCAAATATTCTTGCAGAGGAAAGATTTAAAACGGTTGCTCAATTTTGTCGCTAATAATGTATTAAAATGTATGAAGGAAACTCAACTCTTCTCACATTTATTATTTCTTTGATTGAACAAAATAAAGACAAGGTTCATCGGTATTTTAATTAAACAGCATCAGTCCAAGAATCCACCTCATAAATTATAAAATAAAAGTGTAAAACCATCAGTTAACACAGTTTAATGTTAGTTTGTTTCAATCTGTAATTTATCATGTCATCTTCTAAAAAACATATTTTCTTCTTGTATTTAAAGATCTGATGCATCATTTTCTCTACTTCCATTAGTATTTGATTATTTTTCTACTTTCTATTAGCTTTGGCCCACTGTGATGTGATTTGGTCAAGATTTTTTTATTTACTAGCTTTTGTTAATAGAGTTTTTGAAGTTTCATATTACTTTACATTTACTAGAACCTCAGTATTTTATCTCTTTTGTCATTTTACTGGCTGTATTGTAATATTTTTAAAGCATCATCAGTAATACAGGTGAAAAACATTTAAAATGTAATTATTTGTGCAGATCTTTGCAGGTCTGTTGGTGAATGTGACCTCCATCGTCAACTGGCTGGCCTGGCTGAAGTACCTCAGTATACCCAGATATGGGCTCAGTGTATGTACACAAACCAGAAATCATCCATATTAGCTAAAATTAAAGTTAATTGTGAATTGAACATTTTTAACATGTATACAGTATTTTTTATTAATTATTTTTCTTCATTTTTGGTTTTTAGGCTCTGCAAGCAAACGAGTTCCCCGATCTGGACTTCACCTGGAAAGGAAACATTTCCATGTAAGACACAAAAACAAACTTTTAGGAGCGACATTAACATCTCTGCAGCCATATGTTTACTTTTTACTAACAATTATTTTAGTTATTGATTTATTCTATTGATTATTCTGACAATTGATTAATCAGATAAAAAAAATTGGTATATTCTGCATATTTTTCCTCTTTATGTCATGTTAGAAATACTAATAAAAGACACAAATAATAAATAACTTTTTATTATCTAAAATGCAATAATATTGATCACTTGATCATTTGTAGCAAAGGATGCATCTGCAGCTAAAAAATACTTCAATTAATCAATTAATTATTAATGAATTAATAATTAATGATTGTATAGTTACAGAATTTGAGGCTAAAACAATGACACTTGAGGACAAAGTTTATTTTTTTTATCTTAAATGTAATATATTTATATTCTTTGCACAGAAAGAATATAAATATGACTCAGGTAAATGTGACACTGACTGACCTGAGTGTGTCTTTCCAGAAAATGACTTTTTTGAGTCTCTATGCTCCAGTTAGTGATTTTTTTTTATTACCAAATTAGTTGACGACTATTTTCAAAGCTGATTAATCACAACTAATTTGATTAATCACAGTTAATCGTTTCACCTTTACTTGTTTGTCAACATTTTTGACACTTACTTTGATCTTAACCTGACGATAGTTTCTTTAATTTGTTGGTCATATTTTATTATTATTCTGAGTATTATATAAAGTGTCCTTGTATTACAAAGTTACTCGATATCAGATTTTTTGCACTTTAATGATGTTCTTAGGGCCTTTCTAATGGAAAAATGCCCATAGCATTATAGATCCACCACCATGCCTACAGTAACAATGAATTTGAATATATTTACCTTTTAATGTCAAATCAACCTGGAATGTTTAATGCCTAAAAGCTCAATCTTACTGATTGTAATGTCTGTTGTGTTGAACAGGCCAGGTGAGGATTACCTGAAGGAGCAGGGAGTGGACTACTCCACCTGGGGTCTCTGGCAGAACCACCTGGCTCTGAGCATCATGACCATCTGCTTCCTCATCATCGCATACCTCAAGCTGCGCTTCATCAAGAAGTTCACATAAAGCCTTCTGGAAACACTGCAACCAACATTTAGATGCAATTTGTTATTTTCCATCCATTTGGTTCATTACTGTATTTACAGTTGTTTAATCTGTTTATGTTTATATCAGATAACTTGTTTGTAAAATGTTTAGCTTTTAAGGCAAATCCTGTACTCACTCCGTATTGTCTCTGCATCGTGCTGTATTAGTGTAGCTTTATTTTGATTTTTGCACTTCAATGCTCAAAGTCATGTAAATTTATCGTTTTATATTTGTAATTTTTTTTCTACAGAAATAAAGCAGTTCCTTTAAAGCAAACAAATATGGAAACAGTTTGTTTAAAAATAAATATGATTATATTCTAAGTTTATTCTTTAAATAAATCTTAATATTATTTTCCCCCCATAAAAGGCCAACTCAGATCAGGCTTGTTGTTCCTTGTCATCCCAGAGAACATGATGACATTTAACAAACCAAAAACAACAAATTCTAATATCATTTGGGTTTCCTTTTTTTTTCTTTGACCCTTTTAAGCTTTTATTTAAACAAAAAATTCAATCTTTACTAAATAGTAAAAAAAGAAATTTAACTTTATCATTTACTTTATATTTTGGTTTAGAAGAAGCCAAAACAGGAGGTTTGATACAGGATTTTCTCTATCACCAGTCAATTTGTGTATAGTAGCAACCGTTAGCCCTGTTAGCACCGTTAGCCCTGTTAGCAACGTCTGCTATTGAAGCTAACGGTTTTAATCAGGTTTTTGTTAACCAAATAATCTGTAATAATCTGCGCCTGTGTGCTGATACTCAAAATCCGAACTATAGAAATATTTTTTGTCTGTATTGGACTAAAAATCCGTCACACACACGACCGTCATTATAGTGTTGGGAAGTCAAAGCAGCTAACAGTTACGAAGCTAATCCGTTATTTTATTTGGAAATACGTAACAAAAAAGCAGAACGTCTCAAGTCCTCTTAACATTTAGCCAAACAGCAAACAAATGAATCAGAAATTACATTAAACAGGAAATTCCTAAATTAACTTAGGAACTGTTTAAACATCTACCCAAACAGATTTCTCAGAAAAATTAACAAAAGAAATCTGAGACAGAAAATAGTAATTTAAATATTTTTTACTGTTAGCATCCTAATCACAGCAGGACATTTTTTTCTAAGCTTGCTTTTTTACTGCTGGTGAAAGAATAACACGAAACACTGAGTTATCTTTACTTATTTGCACATCAGAGCCTGTTCAATATTTGACCTCTAGGTGGCGCTGTCGAACAGGTCCAGGTGTTTACTGTGAACACCTTTACAAAGTTTACTAGATTTTGACACTTCCCGGTTTACAGTCAGCTTTAAAGTGCCTTTTATTTTGGTAGAAGAAGAAAATGGAAGGGGATCATGATGAAGGTGAAGCCTGATGTAAACAGACATTTCTCCTGCTGTGCTGTGGGGAAATCCACTGTAACAATGGGAGGGAAATCCTCACGTGTAATCTGAATGAGTAACTGTTCCCTAAACAAATCAAAACCTGAAGCTGACTCATCCCCACAAATTACCCCAAATAACGAGGCTCAGCTCTGATCTGAGTGAAGGAGACACTATGGCGGGTTTGTGCAACCATTTTGATTTGTGGTGTAAAGATTTCTCTCAGGTTTATGAACAATGTACACACTCAGGCTACAGCAGTAAACAATGGACATTGGAAAGTCAAAAATTTGCCAGGAAAAACCCCCATCACATTTTGAGATTAATTCCAGAAATTTGCTAGAAAACCTCAGCCATTTCAGAGTTTGGAAAGTTAAACATTTGCTAGAAAAGCCTCATCAATTTTGAGATTGACCTCATTAATTTTGTAGGAGAAATATGGGAATACCTGAGTTTAAAAGTCAAAAGTTTGCAAGCAAAAAAAAAAAATCAGAAATTTTGAGATAAATCTTTTTTTCTCATTTTCAAAAGTAGAAAATTTATGATTTTTGGAAATTTTTGTAGTTTCAAGATTAAAAAGTTTTCAACTTTTCTAGAAAATTTGTGAGATTAAAATTTCAGATTTTTTCTAGCAATTAATTTTTTTTTTACTTTTCCGAGTACAGAAATTTCCAACATTTTTACAGAATATTTCAGAAATGAATGTCAAAATTTCTGATTTTTTTTTCTAGCACATTTCTGACTTTTTAAACTGAAATGTTCTTGGTTTTTTTCCTAGAAAATGTCTGAGATTAATCTAGAAATTTTTGATTTTTTTCTAGCAAACTTTCATCTTCTCGAAACTCAGAAATTTCTAAAATGTTCCTGGTAAATTTCTGAGTTTTTAACTTAAATAAAGTGCTCCTTTAGTTCTGTGGCCCTGACACGCCGTCATATAAATCCTCTACCTGGCTTTCACATGGGAAGTGTTTTGGAAACCTTGTCTCTGGAGATCAAACAAAGCTTCTGGGCTTAATGTGCGGCTAATCTGGGCTGGAATATAATTACTCAACACTGCAGCTGGGAGGTTTGGCAAGACGGTTCAGACTTTATTGTTGGAGACGTTTGGGGAATTCCAACTGTCTCCATCCCAGATTGTAATAAATAGGAGGAAACTTGTTTCCAGACTCATTATTTTTCCTCCATAAATGTTAATATTTAACATCGATCTGATAAAATATGCTTAAATTTATGTTTTTTTACTAAAAATCCAACCGACTCTGATAAGAACAAGTAAAAGCTACAGAGAGATTGTGAAACATTCCTGGGATTAAGTCGCTCAGAGATTCCCAGGGAAAAGCAGGAAGGATTTTATTCTGGTGTAACTCTGAGCTCTGAGTAACCTTTAAAGTCTAGACGCTGTCCTACTCCTCTTCGTTTCCACTCCCTCTCTGCCTCCTTCACTCTTCATCACCTTCCTCTGCAGTCATCATGTCTCTCTGTTTCTCTGCTTCATCCATCATTTTCCTCCTGTTTTTCCTCAAAGTTCACAGCAACAACTGGATCTCAGGTGAGCACAGATTCACTCATCATTGTTTTAATAACTTTTCTTCAGAAAAAGTTTTGTTTTTAGCTGAAAGAAGCAGACAGGATGATTCAGCATGTTGGGAATCAGGCTGTAATTTCATCTTTTGATGTGTTTATAGCAGCTCAGGTGGCAACAAAAGATGGAGACCAAAGAAAAACACCTCAGAGCTGTTGATCTAAATAATGCAGCACAGACTGACAGATCAGATTGCAGCAAAGACGCCTTCATACAAACACAGCAGAGAAGTTATAGATCCAGTCAATTTTTAAAAAAATATTTGGAAGTAAACAAGTAAAAAAAATTAAAAATTACAGATTACTCTCAGAGTGTTTCCCACCTGTTAGTCTGGGTAGACTTGGTTAAATCTGGGACAAACATGTTAACATTTGTTACATTTTCAGCTGCTACAGTTCTCTGTCGCACTGCACTGTGTCAAATTATCTGAACTCTTAGAAAAACCTGTTCCCCTCCTCGCCTGTGGGGGCGATGCTCCAAGAACCACTTAAGGAAACGACACAAAAACCTCTGAAGAAGACACTGAGGGCATCTTCCTTCTCACAAAATGTAAACAAAAATGGAGTGGCATCAGATTTTAGCGGCTATAGATTTTCTCTTTTGTCAAACCACTTCTTCTGCTAGCTCTAGGCTAACGTGTTTGTTTGGATTGAATTTACCCAGAATGCCCTGCGCTGTAGTCCACTTCCTGCTTGTGGAGCGGTCAATATTCCACTAATGTAAAAAATTACACAATTTTGCAATTTCTTTGTTTCCAATAAATAAAAAAACAATTAAAATCACATGTAAATAAGTTGGTTAACGCAATAAGTCATTAAAAAACATGCCACGCCATCATCCTCCTACTACGTGCTGTCTTAGTCATGTGATGCATAAAAAAGAAGTTTTCATTGCAGTTTTGCGAAGTTAGCTAATTTTGATGCAGCCAAAAATCCACCTCAACCTAGCAGCAAAACGTTTTAACGTAAAATTGCTGTGATTTTCTCTTTTGTCTTTGGTAAAAAATCCCAAGCCATAGCTACAGCTAGACTATCACGTTTGTTTTGGTTGTATTTACCCAGAATTCCCTGCGATGTAATCCTACTCCTGCTTTTGGAGCGGCCTCTGGTCCGCTTGGAGTTCACATATGCATTCGAACTGCAGCAGAGTTCACTTCAACCAAACCTAGACCAAGGTTTGTAGATGAACCAGAGTTCAGTTATGCCTTCACATTTTCCCAAATGAACCAGATTTTCTCGACAAAGGAAGCAGAGCTGGATTAAGGCGGATTGAACAGGGTTGGAGTGAATGGATCCGTGTGTCTGCAGCAGAAGAGTCAAAGGAAAGAGTTTACAACTAAAGAAGAAACTGAAGAGTTTCAGGCAGTTTTTCCATGCTATCCGTTGCAGAAACCAACATTCCTCTAATTTCTCTTCGACAGTTGAGTCTAATCCGTCCTTGTCAGGATTTGAGCTTCCAGAGATTGACGGTTCACCTGTTGATGAGACCTGCAAGATTTATGACACGGGATCTAACATCAGTCCAACAACAACCAGGCCTGCCACCGCAAAGGTAAGGAGAAACCAAACGTTGCTGAGCCTGATGAAACCTTCCACAATGAAGTCCAATCAAGACTTGTGCATCTTGTTTGGTATCATAATATTCTAATATCAAAGTGTCACATTATTTGAATTGAGCTTTAGAAGCTGAACAAATATTTTCTGAGGTGGAATTTGTTGTAGGGTTAGCACATATAGACAGATACAGAATAATGTATCTTTGTTTGTTTTGGCTGCCATATTGGATCCCATAGATAATCATTGATTACTATGTGGAGAATCACAGTCAGATATTAGACTGCTTCCTGCTTCCTTTCCACAGCAGCCATCTTGAAACAATAGATCATGGACATCTGATTTTAATTTGGGTGGCATTGAAAATGTGTTCATGGTTAACCTAACATCCTACCTACAATTAATACTTTAGAATAAAGCATTAAACTATAGAATACTGCTGTTTGTTTTGATTTAAATTACCATTTTGCTTTTTGCTTAGATATAACCACAAAATTGGATCATGAGTTTGAAAAACTAGAACCACTCTGCCTAATCATAAGACTGACTGCTTCTGAAATACATACACAGCATCAGATTTAATAATCTAGTATGTGTGTTAAATCATTGTTAGAGGAGTAAACATTTTGTTATTTGTAAAACTTCACAGCAGGTCATCACAACCCAAAAGTCCGAGGTCCGATCGTCGGCAAGGAAGCCGGTAACCACGGTACCAATGAGGAAACAACCAATTGCTGGAGGACCAATCAGAAACCACGACACCAACTCAGCTCTCAGACTCCTCTACCAGCTGCTGGCCAATGCCAGAGGGCGTTCGGCTGCCTCTCAGCCAATCAGGAGCCTGACTGTGATGTCGAGCAGTGAGGAGTCAGAGCCAGTCTGGAAACTTAGGACCATTACATCAGAAGATTCAAGTGATGAGTCATAGTAATCCTATGAGCATGTTTATTTCTTAAATAACTTAAGACTGATGCTAAATATAGAAACCAGTGGGAAAGATGTCAGTGTACTCACCTGTTGTCATTAGTTTGTTTTATGGGTTGGATTTCTTAAAAGTTTACAGAAGTTTCAGTTTTTATACCTGTGACCAATAAAATACCCAAACATGTTTTTACAGCTTATTTATTGTTGATTTCTTTGGGCAAAAAGTTGCATTAGTTGTTTTACAGTTCCCTGTGTTGTGTTTTACCACAAAAATGCCAAAATAAATAATTCATTAACAGTTTTCAATAATCTAAAGTTGTTAAAGGAAATGATAACAATAAACGTGTTCTCATACTCAAAGTTTAACATTTTAGGAATTTAAAGTCAGTATTTGAAGTATAGTACAGCAGTGTTTACATCATCATGATTAAATAATAAAAATAAAAAATTAAAATCAGTATATTTTGGGAGGGGGAACTCCTTTTACTCCGTCTGTTTTGGTGTATTTGTGTAGAAGTTTTGTCCATATTGTCTTTCTGATGGACTGAGTGAGACTGGAGTCTTTTCTGTCCTCTGTTCCTTGGTAGCACCTTTGCTCTGTTTAGCTGAGAAGACATTAAACATTTTATTTCACTTCTGGCAAGGTTTGATGTACAGCTGGAGATGTGAATCAGGCACTTTATAAAACAATAATGAAAGTTTCATTTTATTAAATTTAAATTGTAGATGGTTTCTAATAGTTTTCCTCTAATGCTTCATTTCCACTGAGCAGTTTGTTAAATTATTTTGTCTGTTTCCAGTTTTATGCTTTTGTTTTGGATTTGATATGCAAGTTTCACTATCTTTGGTATTCTCAACGCCTCTCCTACCTGAACAATGTGATTACTGAACATCCTCATGTTTCTTCTTCCATTTAATTGTTTGAACAGATGGACATGTCACATCCAGGCACAAGGAAATACATCCACACAACTCAAATGTTTTGTGTATTAACGTATCAGAAGCTTACAACTGCTTGAAGACCTAATAATGTAGGTGTTTGTAAACTTATGTCCTTAAAGAAAGTAACTACAAAAATATGTGATAACAACTAACCTAAAACACAAAAGAAAAATGGTCAGATTTAGTGTCAGACAGAAAGAGTTCGCGAAAATGTGTCCATACCTTCTTTTCCACTGAGCTCCGGCAACACTGAGGTTCTTACATCTGGGAAATGGACGATGTTTTTAGACCTTTCACTTCCAAAACTCTTTTCTCGTGCCTAGAGAGACAGAACAGTTGATATAAGTTACTAGAAATATCATATTTGGCTGTAAGCAAGAAAAACACCAGTTCAAACTACAACCTGCAAGGTGAAGGACCTTGTGGCCTGATTCAGTCCAAACTGTTGGTCCTGTCGACCTTGACCATAACATATTGGTTTAACTAAATTCCTACAACATACAAGAGGAACAGCAAGCTGTAAGTCATGTACAACCTTTATGCAACTGTTCAACAAGACTCTCATTGGATTGTAAGAGACTTATGAATCTGAAAAAACATTCTCTCAACTTTGGGGTAAGTTTGGCTAGAAATGTTGACTTTACATTGATAAAACCAAAAAAATCAAGTTACAAAAACACAAAATAATCAATATATAAATATAGTCTAATAAAAACAGTCGGATTGACCTAGCCGTCTAGCTAGGCGACATTTAAAAAGGACATCTAAGTTTGATTTTGTCCAACCGGCTAAGTCAGATTAATGTTTTCAACTACAGGACAAACATTTCAGGACTTCTTGAGAGAGGAACTGCATATTCAACTCTCCCACTAAGACAATGGCTCCTCTGGCCACTGTGTGACAGATGTCATGACCAGACAGTGGGGAAGCGGGAGGAGGATGTTGAGTTAGACCGTCAGTTCCCGAAACTATACACAAAAAAACCCCTCTAGACCCTATACACCCTACTAGACTGCGCACAAGCTTTTCGGACAACACAAAAGGTTTTTCTTAAGACCGTTGAAGGGTTGGAGGGTCAAACAAATCTAGCTTATATCTGTGAATTATTCTTAGCTGGGTCAAAATTTCAAAGGCAAGTACATTGAGAACTACCAAAGGCTGTTGGTCCTGGTATGAAAACTTCCTCCCTGAAGGTGATCACTGGCAGCAGACCTGTTGGCACTGGAGACAAAGATGGAAGGGGTAAGGGTTCTGGAAGATGGAGGGAGGTGAAGGAGATTGGTAGCAGGTGCAGGAGGAGGAGAAGGTGTACATGATCGGGCTACACTGTGATTAAATTTATCAGTGTCTGTAGAGTCCCTTTCATGAAGGATAAGACTTCTCGTCAAAGCTTTGTGATCCACAGACATGACTGAAGTCAAATCAGAGGACATATTTGTGTTGTTTCCCTCTAGCTTGTTGCTTTTCTTCCTTCCATCTGGAGTAAATGCAGTTTTTTGATTCTTGGGGTTCACCGAGAACCTTGTGTGATCACCAAACAATTGAGACATTGTTGGGTTCTGATTATGGTGAAAAATGTTCAAAGACTTTGCATCAAATTTGAACTCCTGACTGCTATTGTTCCTTTTGTCAATAGGTGACCTTTCAGGAAGCATCAAGGTTTTATTCATTAAGGCATTAGCTGTTGAACTAATGGACACAGAAATGGCTGAATCCTCTTGGTTCTCTTGCACTGACAATGTCAGAGCTTTTTCCACTGGTAAGTTTTGATTTGGCACAAGGGTTGAGGTAACTTTTTCTTCGGCTGCAATCATGTTGCTTTGCAAACTAGAAAAATAATGCTCTGATGAATCAGGTTCTCCATCTGAATCATGGGCCAACCATATAGGTTTAGTTGGAGCTTCTGTCATTGGATTCAGCTTCAAGAATCTGTGATACTTCCTAACATCCTGGTCTTCAGTGGGTTCCTTGTCTTTTGAAGAAGTCTTTGTTTTTGAAAGTGAGATTCCTCTAGGTAGGGCGGACAGGTTGTGACCAGCACTGGTTTCCGTAACAGGTGTAAATGTCTGTTTGGAAAGATCTGCAGCATCCCTTGAAGGACTGAATGAGGTGTTGTGAGTGTGTTGGCCACTAGTTGAGATAATTTGGGATTTCCTGAAGCTTTTGGGTTTGGCTTTTGGACATTCAGAGGAGTCGTGCTTTGCATTAGTTTCCAATACCTCAATCTGAAACGTTGATGCTAAACTTGTCTTTCCTGACTTTGTGGCATCGACCATTGTTGGGGTAGTAAAGTCATTGAAGGATGGTAGAGGATATGTACGTGCTACACTTTTGTCCGATTCCAAAACGGTTTTTGGGGATAAATTTAAACTTCTGCCATCAGTGATGGAAATTTTAGATAATTTACAAACTTTTAAGCTAAGGTTGCTTGAGTTCCTCACAAACTCTTCGTTTGTCTCAGATTTAGATGATTCCCCAAGGAGCTTCATGGTTTTCTCTTTGTCCAGGTCACTGTAGTCTATATCTTTGGCCTTCTGAAGGTAGTCCTTGCTTGAGTCTAGAGACACATCAGGTTTATTTTTAGGTTTTGTTGCTACTGAGGTTTTCTTCTTTAAGCTTACAGCTTTCTTGGTGACATCTGATGAGTCAGAGAGACAGATTTTAGTTGACTTTAAAATCTCAAACTCCTTTAACTCTGAACCAGTTGTTTTTTCTGGTTTCGTTGAAAACTGCTCTGTGTGACAGATGTCCTTGTTGCCAAATGTTTTTGGTTGTTTGGTCATAAGAGATTCATTGGTGGTGTGAATAGATTTAGACAGCTTGGACGGTTGTTTTCCCCTTGTTTTCTCTGTCTTATCCTTGTTTACTTTCTCTTCAGTTTCTTCTGGTTGCTTCTTGTCTTTGTTTTTGCAGTTTTTATCATCCCCTTTATCTTTTTCTGGCAGTGTCATTTTGGGTATTTTGGGAAGTGTAGAGTTTTCTCTGTGGTCTTTTTGAATTTTAGTGTTCAGTTCATCTAAAAATCTGTGCAGAAACAAAGAAAGATGCAGACGTTTTTGACTATATAGAAGATAAATTCTGGCATTTGAAACTTATTTCACAAAGCAAAGGTAAAGTATACCTGATGTTGAAAGAGTCTTGAGTAAACAGAAGATGCTCTAACAGGTCTGAACACTGAGCTCGTATTTTTGGGTCTATCTCTAGACATTTCTGAGCAAAGAAAGGTACAAACTATGTTAATGATTTGGTCACTTAAACAATTCCAAAAAAGAACTGATTGATTTGAACTGTTGGATTGTCTTTGGCATTAACTGATAACCAAACTGTACAATACCTGTGTCAGATCAAGGGCAGTTGGTGGAACTTTGGGGAAGCGTTGTTGCAGTGGGACAATTTTTGAACATTCAGGTAGTTTAGCTCCAGAAAAGACAGGATTTCTGTAAAATAACTCCTGGTGATGAGCCGTCAAGTTACCTGAAGCCAAGGAAAATTTTATTAATAAATGGATATGAATCAATATCCTGATGAGGTTACTATAAGAGCTTACCAAAACATCTGACAATGTGGTATATCTGGTCAAGGTCGGAGTCTCCGGGAAACAGAGGTTGTGCGGTCAGCATCTCTATTAACAGACAACCCAGCGCCCAAACATCTACCGGTCTACACATACAAACACACCTACCAGTTATTGTTTGGCATTCATAACATCCAACAGGAAACTAGAGCAGTGCAAAAATACCTACTTTCCATACTTGATGTCCCCTACAAGCAGTTCGGGAGCTCTGTACCAACGAGTGGCTACGTAGTCGGTATACACACCACCTTCAGAGGGCGATGCAATGGTTCGGGCAAAGCCAAAATCACACAGTTTGACCACACCCTCTTGAGAGATGAGGATGTTCTCGGGTTTGATGTCACGATGGATGACCTAATGAGGGTAAGTTATTCCAAACACAGGGTCACATGACATATTTATTGGAAACATAATTGAATTTGTGACTTTAAAGCTGTGAGTCTTGATGAGAAAGACTAGCCTGGACCTCTGAAGCTGTGGAGTAAATTTAATGATCCTTGATGCCATTTTTGCTCATGTTACAAAGAAGCTTTGAAAGTATTCCTTACATCTTGCTGATGACAAAAGTTGACAGCTCTAAGGATCTGGAATAAGTACTGCCGACAGGTGTTAAGGTCCAACCCGCTTGAGCACTGCTGCAGTTCATCCAGAAGCGTCCGGTCCACAAACTCAAACACCAGATACCAGCGACGACGGCGTTTCCACACCTCCAGGAGGTTCACCAGATTGTCGTGACGCAGTTGCTGTAAGGTTCAAAAGAGAGCAGAGAATGTAGACGCATGCAGTTTTTGTCTTCTACTATAATTAACAGTTTGACCATCATGGTTTCCAGACAAAGGTTTTTTAACAGGTCAGGCGTTCACAACATCACGACCAACTCAAAACAACGGGTTAGTGTATGAGAATTCGAGCTTGTTTGTCTTGTGGTTGGCTGATTATCTCAGTGTTTCAGCAGCTCTCAGGTTTCAGGCTCAGTTATTAATCAACCGATTGACTGATTGGTTGATGGGATGATTAGCAGGTACCCTGAGCAGCTTGATTTCTCTGAGGGCGATCTTCTTCACTGACTCATCATCATCCAAGTCCATGAATTTCTTGATGGCGACGAAGCGACCGGAGTGTCGATGACGGCACTTGAGCACGGTGCCGTAACTGCCCTCCCCGACCGGACCCAGAGACTCATAACGCTCCATCAAAGTTTTCTTCTGAAAGGACAGAACAAAGCTTTCAAGTTATTTGTATCAAATTAAATTAAAAAAAAGCAAACTTTTATTACACATATTGAATGTTAGCACTTTGCTTCACTCCTTATTTTAGTATATCCTCCTTAAAGCCCCCCTTTAAGGACTTTCTTTTTATGATTTAATTTAGTCTTGATCACAAACTCTGAAGACTTTGAGAATCATCCAAAAATGTTATTTTTGGAAGTCAGCTGCTTTTTCACTCGTCTTTACTTATTAATATAATTGTTTATTAATATAACTGCATTCCGATGAACGTTTTTGTTTGCTACTTAATACTGACCTATGAATTATTGAACCATAACGTCTTCTAAACCAAAGACTCTAGAGCTTTAGATTAGAAGTGGTAATAAAAGAGCAAATGTCAATTTGAATCTTTCAGCCCTTTCAGCTAATTCATATTCAACGTTTCTCAATTTCCATTTCAATAAAATCTAAGAAAAACACTAACATGGACCAGGTTAATAATGAAAATTTCAGTAATTAAGAAAATACAGCACTTTTCATTGGAAATTATGGTGAACATTAATGCAGATTTGTTATTATGTACATCATTATTACATTTGATTTATGAAATAATTCTAGCAAAAAATTACACTAAAATTACAACAATTAAAAAAAGACAAAGTAAAGACTTTACTTTTGAATATCTTCTATCAAATGAACATCACAAATAATTCTCCCTGACAATGCCTCTTTTATACATTTTTTCTTTTTTATTTATAACAGTTAAAACTGATTTTTAGACAACAGAGCTATAAAACAAGGTATAATAAGTGACTATGTGTCCTAAAACCACATAATGAAGGTTCTATGGACTAAAACAGGAAAAAAGCAACAAAAACAAACTCACCACGTCACCGACCTCAGCGGTTGATCTCAGTTTGTCGCTTTAATCTGTCCCATCAACGTAAACACCTGAGTATCGGTGTCTTCAGTGTGTGTGGGAACGTGTCAGTCACCTGAGACCACGGCCACGCAGCGGCGAGTGTTTCAACCGACGCGTTGCCACGGCAACACTCCCCTCCCGCCCTGCGTGATGACGTAGCTCGAGAAAGAAAAAAACGACTGTTCCTCCTGGAGGCGTCCGCCGCCATTGGAGGTGTTGAAATGTGAAATAAACCGATTAATTAAACAACTTCCCTTCAATTTAGCATTTGTAGCAACTATATTTTAGTTATTCATCACAAGTAATAACATGAAAACGTAAGAAGCACCAAATTCTGGCCCAGTTTAGCGGTTTTGAAACGGTAACGGTCAAGTTACTTTAGCCTGTTAGCTAATCCCTCTGCCTTTCACGGGCTAATCTACTTGTTCGCGACAGCATTTTTTATAGTGAAGAAAACATTTACTTATTTAAAAAAAAGGTTCAGCTGTTTTTAGTTTTAAAGGTGCGTTTTTATAGCTCTTGGTGGGACTTTTTAGTCCCGAAAATGTCAAATTTATCCACCAATTCCTTCATCTGCTAGCAAAAACTAAATATAGACATTTTTTTCTCCTAAATGTCCAGCAGATGGCGATGCTGGACGGAAATAATCCCAATTTCTGAGTTCTGTCATACAAGTAGAACATAAAACAGTAGATTGATTTAAATAGAATTAAATAAAACTGAATTAGTCTAGAAACCTTTATTTTGTCTTATTGACTTCTTCAAAGTTTTTAAGATTTGTTTACAATCCCCAAGAATTCAAAAAGAGATCAGAAATTGGGCATTGTTCTGAAATATACACTTTAATTTACTTTTCAAAGCCCTGTAACTAAAAAATGGAGTCACAGCATAAATATTTAAAGTGACATTTATTCACTCATTCATGCTTCATAAACAGTCATACACAGTTTTGTTGTTAGTTTGTACTTTACAGTCTGTACATTAATGTAAACAGAAGGTTCATATGTATAAAACCAAATTCACATTTATAAGAATCAGCTTAAAATTTAAAATCTCTTGTTGGTTTTATTACATATTTCAAAATAAATAAATGTTTAAAGCACCGGCATAAGTAAGTTTAATTTATACATCTATATACAACAATAAAACATGTTTTATTTGTACATATGAGTTTAAAAACAGCTTGATATTCAGAGGTAAAAGAATAGCATCTTTGTGTTAGTCTGGATTTTCTGCCAGTTTTCTAATTTCCTCCAAGAGTTCAGAGAATGCCGGCCGTCCGGTAGGTTTCTGTAAGACCAAGAAAAATGAGGAGAAAAGATGTTAGTAAAAATGTCTGACTAACAGAAAAATATACACTTATTATACAGAAATTAAACTGGTCACTGGAATTATTACTTTCCAATTCAGTTACTTCATTTGATTTGTTAAGGATGTGGGACTAACATGTTAAATCGATAACAGACTATCATCGAAAAGGCCGATTTCCAAATCTAAATGTTTACACGTATTTGTCTAATTAACATCCCTGGATGTTTGTTTGTTGTGTACAGGGCTGGCCAAAGCCTTTTTGGGGGCCTAAGCAGATTTATTTGGGGGGGGCCATACCAACATGTCAACACCAGATACTGTAGCATTTCTAAGCTACGTTTTGTGTGTATTATTAGTATAATTTGTAATTACTTTTCATCATACCAGTGTTGTGAAGACTGTTAATTTTAATTTTGTTGTAGCTAACTACAAAAAAATTATTTGCATTTTGAATTGCAAAGTAGAATTTAAGTGCATCATATTATTTTAACTATTTGAAAGTAACACCAGCTGATAAATATTAAATTTACAGTTAACAAATTGACAAGTTAGCTTGTATTTTCCCAACAGTAGCAGCAGGAATTAACAGGAAGATATTAATTATTATTTGTGTAACAACTATGAAAACAATGTAGAAATTGTTTTTCCATGTGTAATAGCATTAACTTAAATATATGTTTGTTGTTGTTTTTTCATGCTAGCTTGGTGATCTTGGGGCCCCCTGGTGATGTAGGGTCGGTTTCTGAACCATTTTTTCTCGGTGCAGATGAAGCGGGTCGATACCTCGTGCCAGCAGCGGTACATGATGGCGTACAGCGGCTGGGAGGCGCGGTGCGGCCGGTACAGCCGGATCCCTCTGGTGATGTCGTTCACCACCTCCAAGTTGGAGCGGCTCTCAAACGGCGTTCGACCCTCGGAGAAGATCTCCCACATCACCACGCCTGAACACAAACACATCAGTGACCTCTGACCCCTGGCGTTAGAGCAGCACGGCGGTCAGCTGCTGATTGGTTAAGGTCTCCTACCGAAGGACCACACGTCTGATTTGCTGCTGTATTTGCTGTAGTGCAGAACCTCCGGAGGCGACCACTTCACTGGGAACTTGGCGCCACTGGAACTGGTGTACTGGTTGTCCAAAACGTATCTGCGGTCGGTTTAAAAGAAACGCTCAAGTCCAGGTGATAAAACAGAGGAAATAAATAATTATAACTGATCTAATCTAAACGTTTATATGATCCTATGACAGAGTATTAGAGCCATACCAAGGAACAATAAAAGAATACACAAAACCCAGCATGTGTTACTCATTTAAATTGTATAAATTAATTTATTTTTAAATTTTATTTTTATCATCACTAATGATTTTTTAAATTCTTTATAAAAGTGTCGTACCTGGTCATCCCAAAGTCGCTGACCTTCACCACGTTGTTCTCGTTAATCAGACAGTTTCTGGCTGCCTGAATAAAACAGAACAAACAAAAGAACAGATATTAAACATAATTTAAACATAATTCAAACAGATATTAAGGACATTTTGAAATATTTCTGAAGTTACAATTCATAATCTGCTTCCAATAAAGTGAGTATTGGCCTTTTCAAGTTTATGTTGCTGGATGTAACTAATAATCTAACATTACCTAGTTACTTTTGAGATAATCAGTAAAGTAACTAAATTAGTAATCAGTTGTTTGATTTTTCATTGCAGCTGTGGAAACACTGATGACGACATAAAGCTTGAATTATGCTGGACGCGTCCATGAGGTCAAAGTAGGTTTTTCCAGCCACCTGCCTCCTCCACAGGACATCCGGCTAATTTCCCTCTGTGTTCTTTTTGCTTCCAAACGTTACATTTGCTCATGGGACTCTACACTGCCCCCTAGAGCCTAACAGAATAAATTCTACAGTGGGGATTGGCTTGAGCGCTCCTATGCTTAAGCTAGCAATTAGCTTTAGCATTCTAAGCTTAAGCTAGCGACTAGCTTTAGCATTCCTATGCTTAAGCTAGAGACTAGCTTAAGCATAGTCTCTAGCTTAAGCTAGAGACTATGCTTAAGCTAGAGACTAGCTAGCTAGCGACTAGCTTTAGCATTCCTAAGCTTAAGCTAGCGACTAACTTTAACGTCTCTATTCTTAAGCCGGCAACTAGCATCAGTGTCCTTGTGCTTAAGCTAGCGACTAGCGTTAGTGTTTCTGTGCTAGAGCTAGCGACTACCATTAGCATTTCTTTTCTTAAGCTAGCGACTAGCTTTAGCGTCCCTGTCGGTCTGCTGGAGCCTCACCAGGTCTCTATGGATGAAGCTGTGAGCTTCCAGGTACTCCATCCCCTCGCAGACGTCCTGACACATGGACATAAGCCATGCCTCCTTCAGAGCTCCGCCCCTCTGCCGCAGGTAGTTCAGCAGGCAGCCGTTATCCATGAACTCAGCCACGATCACCAGGGGGCGGTGCTTCAGGCAGACGCCGTACAGTTGGACCAGTTTGGGATGGCACAGCCTCCTGGAGCAGGACACACAGAACCGTTATCGAAACTTGTTCTCTGCGTCTCGTTGGTGGTTTTCGTCCTGATTCTCCTCCCGTACATCATGACTTTGGCCTCTTCGACGAAGTCCTCCTCGTACATGGCTCCCTCTCTGATGGACTTGATGGCCACTTTCTGCTGGTCTCTCCACTTGCCGAGCTTCACCACTCCAAACTGGCCGCTGCCCAGTTCCTTCATGAAGGTCAGCTCACTGGGGTTGATCTCCCACTTCTCTGAAAGAGAGAAAATCAGAAGCAATTAAAATAAAATATCAGGTTAAACTGATTGAATCTTATTAGCTGTGTCCCTTGATAATATTAGAAGATCAGATAATTAGGAAAATAACCACAATAATAAACAATATTTTGTGTGTTTCATGTATTCTCTTGTTTGTTTTTGGTTAAAAATGCAGTATCTAAGTTTTCTCTGCTTTCTCCACGTGTTAACTAGAAACAACCAATCAGAGTCAAGAAGCGAGTCTTAGCATTGTCATCCTCTCTGCTACGCTGCAGCTAGCACAGGCCTGTTGTGAATGC
>CAEFZX010016380.1:0-44089 GCA_903066825.1 Alfaro cultratus | reverse complement strand
TTCCTCCTGTAGTCTATTATGAGTTCTTTTGTCTTTGAGTTATTGAGGAGCAGATTGTTCTCCCTGCACCACACCAGTAGCCGCTCCACCTCATCCCTGTAGGCCAACTCGTCGCCTCCTGAGATGAGCCCCACCATTGTGGTGTCGTCAGCAAACTTGATGATGGTGTTGCTGTGGTGGGCAGAAGTGCAGTCGTATGTGTACAGACAGTAGAGCAGGGGACTCAGCACACAGCCCTGTGGAGAGCCAGTACTAAGGCTGAGGGCAGTGGATGTATGTTTTCCCACCCTAACTCTGTACTGTCGGTTGGTCAGGAAGCTCATAATCCACATGCAGGTGGAGTGAGGGAGACCCAGGTCCCCCAGTTTGTCCACCAGTCTGTGAGGGAGGATGGTGTTGAAAGCAGAGCTGTAGTCCACAAAGAGCATCCACACATAGCTCCCCTGCTGCTCCAGATGTGAGAGAGCAGCATGGAGGGCTGTAATCACAGCGTCCTCCGTGGAACGGTTGGCTCTGTAGGCGAACTGGTGGGGGTCGTAACCAGGAGGAAGAAGTGATGTGATGTGACCCCGGACCAGTTTTTCAAAACACTTCGTCACCACAGGGGTTAGTGCCACTGGCCGGTAGTCGTTGAGGCAAGAGATGTGAGGTTTCTTGGGTATGGGTACTATGACGGAAGATTTCAGGCAGGATGGAACTGTAGACAGGGCTAGGGTATCTGGATATCGTGCCATTATTTGCAAGAATCCCTGGTATGCTAACATCCTTCAGGTCTAAAGGACGAATATCACAGCATGGCAGATGACGCAAAGCTGGCCTTAGGTCGTGCAGGGGTCAGTGGATGGTAAACAATATCATCAATAACTGACTTTCAGGATTCAGAGGTCAAGAATGAGCAAACCTCCAGGCTGAACTTTTCTTGAAGAACCAGAAAACAACAATTTGGACATTCACAGGTGTTTTCACACCCCCTTGAACTTTAACAGCCAAAAATTTCCGTATGTTTTCTTGAGACTTTAATTGATAGGCCGACGTAAAGTAGCACATAAATCTAACCTGGTCTTTCTACACAGTTCCACTTGATTCTCATCTCCCTTCAGTGCTCCGTCTGGGATTTCTCAGTTTGAGCTGGATTCCTCCAGTAAACTTTACACTAAGCCAATCAGAAAACAGGAGAAGTAGTGATTGATGATATCAATCGTCTGCTCTGTTTTATAATCATAGTCTATCTGTAGTTTCAGCAACGGCAGTGGCGGACGTGAAGGAAGCCGTTCAGCCAGTGTTGGTCAAGCCAACAGATACTGAATTATATCACAGCACTGGCAACCAACGCAGTACAAAGAACTCACTTAAGCTCAACAAGTTAGCTTGAGATTTGACTCATTCATGCTGGACGTGGCCTTTGGAATGATGGAGACATTCCAAACATTACAGCCAATGCAATTTTTTGCTGTAGTGTTTAAACAATTCTTGTCCTGCTGAATATCTGCCTCACCTTTTCTGTCTTTGCAGATGGCTGTTTACAGTGCAGTTTCCAAAAAGCTTGTTAGAGTTGAACTGGGGCATTGCACATGTCATTGGGAAACATTAGGGGCACTTAAAACCCCACCAGGCCATCATTTCTCCATAGCTGAGGGTCCGGACCCTCTGCAGGAAGTGAGGCGTAGAACAAGCAGCTGATTTTCACCAGGCTAACATAAATGTGGACATTCTTTGGGGTAATACTTTTGCAACGTGCATTCGGTTTTTGCAATTCCTGGCTGTTGTTTTTACAGTGTTAATGTTTTGCAGAACTGCATCACTTGAATTTCCCTAAAGTCTGACTTATATCCACAATGTCCGTCCCTCTCCGCCCCCCAGCCCTTTGTACTGCAGCGCTGCTCCGGAGTCTCCCAGACGACAGATTAAAACCTGCCAGCCTCCAGCGACTTGCACGAGATGAAGCAGGTCAGCTGCAGCCGTGCAAAAATGTGACATATAAATTTAACGCATTGCAGATTGAATTTAAACAGCCGCTGACGTTAATTGTTGTATTACACATCAACTTGCTCGGGGAAGATTTAATATTAAGTGGCTGCAGGTGTTCAGCTGAGATAATGGAATGATATTTGAGAAAAAATGCTTAGTTGGAGGAGATCAAAACGCCCTACCAATATTACATAGAAAATACAATTATTGTTTAATTTCTTTTTACTCTTTAGAATATATACTTGTACTTGTAAACAGTGCTAAAATGGAAAAGAAATCCAGTAAGTCTCACTGTCATTTATTTAACCAAAAGGTAACAAACACATTAATATATCAGAGAAATAGAAAACCACAGCCTAATTCACTTTAAATTTTTCTTTATGTCCTTGAAGATAAATAACAAAATGAGACCAGGTTCCTTAAGGCAGTTTTACACAAATAAAATCTTCTACTTCTAAAAACACAAAAGGAAGCATTTTCAACACGTCATTAATCCAAAAAAAACAAAAACAAAAAACGCAGGAAAACGTCTGAAATGAGTTACTACGCTGGTGACAGATTCTTTACAAAACCTCTTTGAAAACCTTCACATGCAAACAAAAAACAAAACATTAGTTCAATTTATATGTTCTTGCTCTCATGAACAAAATGCCATTTTGCTAGCTAGATGTATTGTTGCACTCTTAATGAAAACAATCTAAAAACAAAAAAAGGTACACAGTGTATCTGCAGGTTCATTCATTTATTTCAGTAGATTAACTTTGTACATTTGAAAAGCATTTTGTCCAACAGTTGGATAAGAAAATAAGAAAATTACCTCCTCTTTCTTTCCAAAAGATGTTTTAGGCAAAAATAATCACTTTTTTCAAAAATTATTTAGTCCATTATTTTAGTTAAGAGATGATGTTATTATATATTATTTTCCTTTGTCTGTAAATGGCAGCAGCGTCTGAAACTCCTCTATAGGCTTGGTTGTGATTTAAGTCCACCAGCCTTACGTTACCAACGGCCCCCATCTCAACCCGACTTGGTAAACTTCGTCTGGACGCCCTTGGAGGATGAAATCTGATGGAAACTTGTCCTTGGTGTCACAGAGCCCCCGTCGCCCTGGGAGACCCACTGTTATATTTCTCTAAAGGAGCTTTAATATTGCTCAGGAGGCTCTGTCAATAAACAGAAGCCGTTGTGAGGCGCAGGAGGCAATCAGGCTCAATTGAGAGCATTTCCTGTGTTTCGCTGTAATACAGAGTGATTTTTCCATTACATCCCCTTCGGCCACCCCTTCCCCCTTTCAGCTGTCCTTTGCCTCTTCTGGGTGACTAAATGTTCCAAACACACATCTGCTCACACACACAAACACTCACAACGTGTTGCCTCCTGGTATATTTATCTGACGGATCAGAATGTGAGAGGCTCATCACCAAGAGAGGATATTAAAATCAATAAACTCAAGGCTTTTAGTTGCTATGTTTTTTTTTAAAATGATATTAGGAAAGATGCCATCATGAAGTTTAGATTGGAGTCAATGTTTAATGAAATTAAACCAATGCTAGTGGGAGGAAAGCAGAAGAACTGGATCTGGATCAAAGTTGTTGTGTTTCTAGACGTTTTCCTTCCATTTCCTTGTTTGGATCATTCATCCCCACAGGTGACAAAGAACCAAAGGGACTGTTGTACAAAGATGTGATTCAGGACAAGGATAGAAAACAAATCCAAAGAGTTAAAGCTGCACTATGAAGCTTTTATAAAGAATATGGTTTTTGTTTTACATATTTTTTAAAACTATCACCATGTCATGACAGTTTTTGAGACAAATAATCTGTGAAAAGATGGAGCTCCACCTGCTCTCTGATCTGCTACTGCCATCTGAAGAGATTCACCAAAAACAACGAATCGGAGCCAGGAGAAGAGACTTAGCGCTGCAAATCACACTCATGTACTCACTGCTAAATGTGTGGAGGGGGCATAATACGGGACATTTATGGGAAAATACAAAAATACTAAGTATCACTGATACGTTCATCAGCATGGCGGGACAGGGAGGTAAAAACCGGTACTTTCCAGGCCAAAATTAGAGACTGGACCGGTTTGGTCTGGATATGGGTCACAAAATATTCAAAAACTCTGTGAGAATGAGTTCTGGTCTTGAAACCAAACATAGACAGAAACAACATTCCACCCTACCTAAGGAATGCCACACCCACAATAAAACATGGTGGAAGCAATATAATCTGGAGTTTCTGAAGTTTAGATGGAACTGTTTGGGTTTTTTTTATCATGAAGTGAGTTGTGACCTGCTGAATGGTTAAAAAAGAAGAGTTTTTATTTTCTAGTATCAAAGAGTTCAAACATCCAATTTTAAAAAAAATATGTACGGTATTTTTTTAAATACTCAAATTTCAACTGTCTCATTCATCTCATTCTATCCATGAGAATGAGATGAATGAGACAGTTAAAATTTTAGCCAGACGGATGTAGACCAGAGTCTGAAAGGTTTGGAGAATTATCAATTCATTTTGAAGAGCCAAGCTCAGCAACAGCTGTGTGTCCGTCTGCTCGTCCAGACAACCATCCACCATGAAACCTGTCAGAACCCGCTCCGTGAACTGGATCTCCTCCCATCACCTCAGGCTGCATGGCCAGAGCAGAAAAAGACAAGAGAGCATGCGCCGCAGCACTGCTGGGAGCCGCAACGAGGGAAGGGAGGGGCGAGTAAGGCAGGAGGAAAAAGTGGGAGGAGGAGAGAGAAGAGCGAGAGTTGGGACGTAATGTTCCCAAAACACTTGCTGTTCATCCGCCTCTGGTCAACAAAATGGGCCAGGACTGAGGCAGGCCGACAGGCGGAGAGAGAGAGAGCCAGGTATACTCTAGACCCGCATGAGTTAACGTGAGGAACGTGTGTGTGTGTGTGTGAGGCCCGCTAACAGAGTAATACTCACTATCAAAACATCGTGATAGGGGAAAGCAATGTTGAAAGACTGGAACATTAATCTTGGTGCTTCAGACTGTCAACTGCTGGCAGTCTATTTAAAACACACACATCTAAAACAATTTCTTTCTGGAGGTGGACAAACCAGACGGCTATTAATGGATAATATGCCTCAGTCTGGTTCAAGAGCCCCTGCAAAGAGAATTAGAATGAGAGAAAACGGAGTCTGAGTAATTTTGCAATGATGAATGGGTGTTTACTATCAAGCGTAACAATTACAGCTAAAATATGCTGATTTTACAGTAAGCACAAGACAACAAACCCCACACTGAGCCACTGAACTGATGTGTTCTGTAGTGAAGATCACAGAAATAATGCTAGTTTCAGGGCCGCGCAGAGACCTTAGGAGGGGCAGGGGCTCAAAGTTAAAAAGGGGCACATTGAACAAGTTCTTAAAACGCTGTACTACGACAACATAGCAACAACCCATATTAATGTTGCTGTTTCTGCTGCTGATAGTGCTGGGGGGCTGTGTTGATCTGAGACTGTAGTTGTTTATACAGATAAGCAGATAGACTGATCACGGCGGGCGGCTGAGTAGTTGATGCTTATAGTGTAAGTGTAGCTTTACGAACGAACCGGAAAATTTATTTCATATCATCCCAGTCATATCATCGTGGCGGTGCGTAGTTGGTAGATGAGTTTCTGTGACAAATGCAGGTGGCAAATCCCGTCGCTAACATGGACACAAAATTCATCTATTAAACTTGATTGGAGATGAACTACAAACTAAAAGCTGGAGCACAGACACTTTTTAAAAACAACAAAACTTCCACTATCCCATTGTTCCAAATGTCTTCTGGAAAAAGCTGTAATCTTAGGAGGATTTTTCCTCTCGTCTCGCCTTATTTCTCAACAAGGCTTGCAGTACTTGCACTGGATCCAAACCCTGTGCATGGTGAGCTGTTTCCCTCTGATCCTATTTGTGAGCCTGCCTCTTTATTATAAATTGAATATAATTTCAGATTCTTGTATAATGTTTCTTCAGGTTAACTTAGAAAGTGAGCTATTATTGTAACAGTTTTTTTTCTAAACTACAGAAAAGTAACTGATGGGGATGCTTAAATATGGAAAATTGGACTGATGTTGATATCCAATAGCAACACTGGTGTTATGCTGGGTTCACCAGTATTTTATTTTATAAATATTTTTATCCGATTACTCGAGCAAGCGTAATTGATAGATTACTTGATTACTAAAATATTTGTTTACAACATCAGGATGGTTCTGATCCACAGCGGTGGGACAGACTGAGGCTGCAATTAGCGAACTGGGCATTTCCAGGACAGAAGCAGCTTGGTAAAGACAGAAATATTCTCTACAGCCGAACCATTTCTGCTTTTGGGGTAAGGAGGGTTTTTCCACTTTAAAGAGGACAATTACTAAACATAAATAGAAATAGTTTTTCTAACTTCAACATCAGACCTACATTTTTATTCATAAACAAGTCTATGGTAAAAAAAATAATAATAATCTTGCCCTAAATTTTTAATAGGGCGCAAATCCGCCCCCCTCCTCCTCCTCACCCGGTGTCTTAACAACATGGAGGCAGAGGAACTGCGAATCCTCATTATTAGACTGAGGGTAGCCAGACTAATTTATTTAGCTAAATTGTTATATTTAGCAATTTCTTTTTTTCAATAAAAAAACAAACAAAACAAAACAGGGCACTAAGGGCATCAAGGATAAAAGTTGCAGGGGCTGAAATGAAAATATTGCATCTACTCAGAGATTGCAGGACAGTTTCAGGTTAGATGATCCGTCAGTGTTTGTTAAATGCATTACATGTTCCTCAGCCTGAAACAGTTTGGGAAATACTGGTCTAAGCAATATTTGGTCAATATATTGGTCATTATATTTGTTGATACTTGGTCAATATAATGGGTCCACCTCCTGCGCTGTTGCTGGCCTCCATTGCCTTAATGCTCACCTGTGCTGCCTCGACTTCTCTGTGCTCTTTGTTGTTCCACCATTAAAACTACCATAATTCAGCAAAACCTGGGTCCACCGTGTCTACCTCACCACCTACAACCACTATTCATGACATAGATTCAGTCATTTTTAGCAATAACTGTGAAGTCCAGTACATTTGAATGATATTTGAAACAGTTTACACTGTAAAAAAGGACAGAAAACAGGTTCATTCCAAACAGTTCTGTCCTTTGTTCTAACCTTGTTTTTGCTGATGAGGCGTCTAAAGCAAAAAACAATTAAAAATAAGGCGCCATTAAGAAACGCATTCACATAATATTCATAGTGTTGAGACATTATGATTACACCCCCACACCCACCTAAATTCATTAATAAAACAATTGTCGCACAACTGTGTGAAACAATGACTCCCGGTCTGCAGGCACCAGCAGGACTGGACCAGCATGGTCCAGGCTCACGTACCACAGCAGCTCCAAGAATAGAAAAGGCAGAGATCTGAGAAAACGTAGGAGTAAATTGTAGCTGATCGGATCCTGTAACCGTTTCTGTATCCTTTTTTAAAAAATAATATTTCCAGAACTGATCCCTGTAAACAGGACTTTCCCCAATCCCAACAGAAGCATCTTCAGATTCTTATTAAAGCCAAGATTCTGAGCATTTTTTCAGGATATTATTTGATACATAAAAAAAAAAACAAAAAAAAAACAACTGATTTTAGTTTTTTTAGAAAGTGGTGGAGCAGAACTGCTATCTACCAAGACCAATTTTTAAAATGTACTTTTTAAGTAAACTTTATTTTGAAAATACATTTATGAGGAAATAAATATGAAACATTAAAGGGTCAGGAAAAATAATATATTAAAATATTCACATCTGCCAACAATTAAAGTAAATCAAAATGAAAATAAAGGCGCAAAAATAAATTAAAAGATCAAAAAACTGAAACTGAAATATGAATTCATGTCTGATATTATAAATTGTACCGTTTTTTAGTTTGTTGCATTTAATTGCACATTAATTAATTGTGGTTATACTATTTATTGTGTTAGTAATTTATGTAATGAGCTATTGATTTATTTCTAAATTAATTTTTAGTTATGACATATTTGGCCCTTCGTATATATGGGGTGAAATGGGAACTGGTGACAAGGTGAATCACTGTACAGCTGCAAGGGGAAACTGCAGCAAAGAGAAATTCTCAGTGATCATCTTAATGGAAATTAAATTATTAATATTTGAAAAACAAACACTTAATGTCTTTTAGATGTTTCAGCAAATGCAAACCAAGTCCAGAGTAGAGTCACTCTATGCTTTTAAAGTCACATCATCACCTCTTTTGTTATGAAGAAACTCCAACATGCGATTTTTATTCATGAAATATGGATGAAATTAACAAATTCTAGTTCATATTTTAGCCTCAAACCAGTGAAAAATACCTTTAGTATCTAACAGAAAAGTTTTTTTTTTTTTTTATTCAGACATTTTAGTTCTGAAAAAAATCTTATACTAAAACAATTCATGGCACTTTATTCTGTCACATTTACTAAGTTCTAACATAAGCTGCACAAAAGATGATAAATGGTTATCTAGAAATACTGCTTTGAGTGTGACAGGTCTTGATTTGTTTTAGCCAATTTTTGAGTGTTCATTTGGTCCGACTGATGTTGGTCATAACAAGAGAAGAAGAACATACCTGGCATTGTTTTGATCAAATAAACCAAAATGAGTGTTTATTAAAAGCTAAAGGACATTTTGTGACATTTTGTGTTAGTGGACCAGGGGGTTCAGCCGGTGGAGGAGCTCTCACGCTCACCTACATGCGCGAAAGCTCGCTGGTTTGTTTTTATTTTGTTTTATTTCACATCAAATGCTTTGTCTACTTGGAGTCAGGTAGAGTTGCTGTGCAGCTTCGCAGAGATCAGAACAACTAGACCCATGAAGCCCGGACAACCAAAATGAGTTTTGGCTCTAAAAGAGCTGATATGGCACTCATTAAAAAACAGACACAAAATAGAAGAGCTACTAAAGCCACATAAATTCATCCAGCTGCAGAGATGCTCTGTGCAGCGGGTCTAGCTCATCATGCAGGGCCGGTCCAATGTTGAATAAGACCTGGAGCAGAATTTGACTTAAGGGCCCCTGTTGCTGCTAAGATCATCAGCACCACTAATAGCATTTCACCATGGATTTTGTGAAATCTGGAAGAGGGGGCCTAGTTTAATTGACGAGCAGTCAAATGTAATTGTAAGATGCATTAATGAAAAGCTAAAATTCAATGATTAAACTCATAGCATCAAATTGTTGCTACGGTAACAAAACAATCTAACTATGAAGATTTTACTTTGAACTTTTACAAAGTAAACTTGCCAGCTCCTTAACAACAGCTCCTGTTCATGGCAGCATCTATCATGAAACCTTGCAGGATATACTCAATCCACCAGATTATAATTTCTTAGCCTCAATGTTTGAATCAGTCAAAAAAAAAAAAAAAAAGAACACGTTGATATTTCATAGTGCTTTATTAATGGTCCTCTCAAACCTCGCAGCTGGCTGTTGAATGTCTCTGCTTACTGTGAAGCTCACTACAGACTCAAAGCTTAGTGCGTCTGCTGTCAGTCCTCACTGCTGTGACCTCAGATTCACACAGAGGACGATCAGGATCTGCTTACGTAACAATTATGATAAGACCAAAAAGTACAGTTTGAAGACAAAACAGGTATTCTGGATTAATGTATTAAAAATCAATTGTAGCTGTTTACTCACTTTTTTTTTTTTACAGATATATCTTTATTAGTTTGGGGCACTATTTATAAATCCTGTCAGACGTTAGCACTGGTTTAAGGTGGTGCTTTTACTTCTTAAACATAGTTCTTAAAACCTTCAATATCTTCGAGTAAAGTAGGTAAAGGCTGTGGGCTTATCAAGCTGCTTTTTTATTTTCTTGTAGAGTGAAATTAAAGACATCACTGGCATCAAGCTTGACTAGAAAACAAACCAAAGTTTAATGATAAATAGTTCAGCTGTTCCAGAATAATATAGAATTTGTTTGAAAATTTGTTTGCAGTATTTTCTGTCAACATTAAGAATATTGTCTGGTGATTATATTATGCAACATTTTGCTAAAATATTCCTACTTGAGTGTTTAAAATCTTTTGTATAGAATGTAATGTCAACTTTAGCTATTTGGAAACATTTACACACTTTACAGATGAAAATACTTGAAGGGTGTGTAATCATTCCTTAAGTGATTATTGGCTTCCAAAGTGTAGGGAGGACATTTTAAGAAATTCATGTTAGGGTTAATTTATAGCAGGAGATGACATTTTTGTTGAAAAACTGAATTTGAAAAAAAGTCTCAAGTTAATCCATCTATCAAATACAAAAAGCCTTTTTTTTAAAAAAAAAAAGAGTGTAAGGAAAACACAAAATCACATACACAAGAACCCCAAACACCTAATTAAATGTATGAGGGGAAAAAAATACACAAACGAAACATAAAGTCCCTCTTCTTCCTGAAGATATTTTTGGAAATGAAACTGATCATCCGTCTGCCACAATGGTGTTATGCTTGCTTTTGTGAGGATTTGTGACTGCAAACACCCACTATGTATTTGCAGTCAGTTGACAATGATATTATGGTTGAGGGGTCCGCACAGACAGATGATGCATGAAACAAAAGGACAGCGAGGAAATCTTGACACGCAGATCCAAAAAGGTCAAAAAGTTAAAATTTCATAACTGGAGAAAATATTTAGAACTGTGTCACTGTGACTGAAGTCCAGAGCACACCATGAAAGGCCTACAGCAGACATGATAAAATAACATCAGACAACTTCCTGCTGGAGTCATGGTGACCTCTCCAGCCTGACCATTGTTAGCTCAACCGTCAAGATCCGTCACTTTCATGTTTTCACAGAAAAATATGTAGCTTTAGCTCCTCAGCCGGAATGACGTTAAACAAGCAAAGCCTCAGATTAGGTCACATTTTCTGTGCTTAAAATTTTACATTTGAAAGGTGTTAAATTTCTATTATATTTACAATTGAAGCTGAGACTGTGATGAAATCAGCATAATTAGCTCCTAATTTCTGATCATGTCTCAAACCACTGTGACTTTCTCAACTGCCATTGCCATGGCAATCTTGACCGTGATGGAGGATTTGTCTGTTAGGAGTCTCGTATCTTAAGCCATGCTGTGTGTTGGAGTTCTGACTCTCTGATCTGTTGTAAAGCATTTATGTTATGTTTATAAGTGACTGTTCAAGAAGCAGTTTTGCATCGGTGGACACACCTAGCTAAAATGTTAGTTGCGCAAATCCTAGAGCACCAAGCATAAACTTTAGTTCTGCTGTTTTAGAATTCCCTTAGATATTGTATTTCTTGAGAACAGACAACAGTTCTCTGTTGTCTGTGTTTTATTCTGTTCCAGTATGTGTCTAGTTTAGAAATAAAGTTATTGAAAAAAAGAAAAAGGAGATGTATTGAAGTCACTTATAAAACAATCCCAAAATAAAAGCATGAAAATAAACAGATTATTTGAAGAATTCATAACAGTCGATGACCAACACAGATGGTAGAATAAACTTTGACATTAACACAGACGTCAAAGTTTGTTCAGCCAGAAGTTTACCAAACGGCCAAGAAATGTATCACTTTCAAATTTATCCAGAAAAATTATTCAGGGGAAACGTTCTCAAAGTTAGCAAAAGTGTTAAGCTAAAAATGACTTCTGACTTCACATTAGCGGATCAGCGGAAATGTGCCCACCACTGCAGTTTTGCTTAGTTGGTGTTTATGAAATCATTTCTTGAAAGAATAATAATTTATTGAGAACATCTGATGTTAGCAAAAGTGAGAGGAAATCACTTAGGCATAATTAGCTGGATGTTAGAGGCATAGAATATGCCTCTAACATGGTTGAAACAATTTATTCCATCATAAATAAGAACAGTTCTTATTTATGATGGAAAATACAAACATATAAAACATATGTGTGAGCTGCAACACTCAAGTTTGCCAAATGGCACAATTTACTTCACAGCTCCACATTAATGTTTATTTTGTTTAAAGAGGAATCCTTCCATAATGCAGATCACAATTGGTGGCACTATATCAAATAAGCATTAAACTTCACAGAATATCAAATTATACCAGAGGGGAGAGAGAAAAAGGAAAAAAGAGATCTAGCCAACCAGAGACCAAACTTCTCAACATGCTGCGGTCACAGCGTGTCAAAAGCCATGGCTCCTACCTGTAAACGACTCCATGCCGGTGCAGGAACATCAGCGCGGACGTGACCTCAGCAGCGTAGAATCGGGAGCGCGCCTCGTCAAACTTTCTAGACCGCTGGATTTGGAACATCAGGTCGCCTCCATTAACGTACTCCATCACGAAGAACAGACGGTCCTAGTCCCAGAGAGTGGGAGACGCATGAAAGATGCTCTGAATTTATGATGTAGCTACAGTCGTTTATAGTGAAGCAGAATGACAGGAACAATTAGCATTATTCCATTATTGTTTACTGAAAACATATTTATAGGGGCTATAGTTGGCCTCCAGTTATTGGTCAGGTTTTCTTCCACACTGATTTCTTTTTGGAATGTTTTAGTGACATGACTGCAGTTCAACCTGGAAAGACTGACGCAGAGAGAGAGTGTGGTATTAGAAAGTTTAATTGAGAAATGTAAATCTTTGGCGTTACCGCTAACAGAGAGAATGAGCCACTGCGTATGAAGATTAGAGACATCTTCCAGTTTGAATTTACGCCTAGGCTTCATTTTAATATCTTTTTTGTTGTTTCAAGTCTTTAGTTCTGACCGGAATACATAAAGATATCTGAAGAACAGCTTGATCAACAATTCCAGGTTCAGTTAAGATCTACAAAAACGTAATAGCAGCTGATGAAAGAACCATTCTCATCCTTTTTAGTCTGACTTTGGGCTTTGACGTTTCCTCCCATTACTCCCTACTGGACATGCTGTTTATTAGCATGAATGGCACAAACTCCAGCTGGTTTAAACTCATCTCTCTGGCTATACACTGAGATCAGACACCACTAGATTTCCTCAAGGTTTTGTATTCAGCCGGATCAGATTTAGAAGGATGTGGGCTGGACCTGTTCTGGTTCTGGTACCAAATATGTTTTGTTCTCATGCAAATAACAGTTCACTGACAGGTGGACCAACACATCAGTAGGTGTGAATTAATGCATTTTTGACGTAAAAGGTCTGGTAGATGTCTACATGTTGATCCCAAAAAGATGTACTCTAACTTTACAATGTTCAGATTTTACTGATTTATTTACTGGTGTTGTTTATATTCAAAAAATCTAACATTGTCAAAACACCTCAGTTTTCCCTCTGGTCTCATTCTCCCCCTCTGTGTGCATTAGAGAACATTTTGGTCCACCTCAAACGTTCTCCAAAGATACTGTAAACACTTCTGAGTGTCAATCTGTACAGCAACCAGAATATCTTCTGCTAGTTACTTCTGTCCAGTCAAACTTCCTTACATCCCAAATTTACTTCAACATATTGCGAACAAGCTGCATGAACAAATCTTCCTGCCCTCCTATATTTACCTCAAAGGATATCTATCTGCAATACCAAATCTTCAATTGAATACCAAGTTAAAGAACTCTGTTCAAGTGTTTATGGTGACCAGTTTGTATTTTAACTTTTTAACCTACTCTTTCATTTTCTGCTTGCTGTGTAAAGTGACCCTGGCTGTCTTGGAAGGTGCTTAGAAATATAACTATTAGGAAGTGATTGTGTTTTTTTTCTGAATCAGTAGTAAAAAGTTTGACACTAAGCATATTGATTTCCCTTACTGTGATTTGTTTTCAAAGCACCTTCATTTGAGTCTTTTTGTATCATATACCTTCATAAAACACATAACGCAGTACACCACGCCCTCTGTGCCTCCTTATTCCCTTGGTAGAGCGAAAACAACCCCTTCCTGAAACCCACCTCCCTTTCTTCACATAGGAAATAAAAGAGAGAGAGTGTGTGTTGCAGACATGGAAGTGATATAAACAGAAGCATATAAAAGAAACAAAGAGAGGTCTGTCAAGAGTCATAGCAGGAGTAATCAGGGTTTGCACTTTAAGTTAGAGAAACATGCACCGAGTGTTCGTTCTTTCCTCCAAAAACCTTTAGAAAGACACAGGAAGTGTGTGAACTAGGCTTTTATTTAAAAGATGATACATCTATGTTTAGATGGTACATCTAAAAGAGAACATTTTGTCTTTACCTGAGGGTCAGGTTAGAAAAACAATTTCGGGCCCAAGTCTCATGGAGCAAGAGTTTAACACAAATCTTTGCAAGCAACCAAACATGACTATTTCTATGTGGCACACACTCTGTGACCACTTGGTAAAGTCAAACTCTAGATCAGTGTACAATGTACAGTGTACACTGTGCAAACATTTAAAGTCACACTAAAAACTTTCCTGTTGCAGAATAAAGGTCAGGCAGAGATACCAGCCTGGCAGGAAGTAATTTTTTGTGGTATAAACATAAAAATAAATAAATATGTTGTTCATAGCAGTACAAGGTATTTCAACGTGGGAAAAATTATTTTGAACAGAATGACTCAATATTTTGTACCTAAAACCATTCCTTTAAAATAATGTACCTGAAAAAGGACTGGATGACATGGCTACAAACACTCCGCATTTTCCTTCGCTTTTTTTTTTTCTGAACAAACTAAAGTTAAATCTTTGGTTTTGCTTCATTTTTCACTGCAGCAGCCAAAAACAAAAGCATTTTTTCAAATTTAGAGAAGTTCTTGTAGGACTGAAGGATGTAATACAACAGTAGTAACAATTCATAATTTTGATGTGTCACTTTGACTTTAAATTATATTGTTGAATACTTCCTAAAAGAGCCACAAACAACAGCTGTTCATAGAGTGAAAAACTTTTTCTATATATTAGAAATAATTTTCAAGTTTTGCTAATAACATTTGCACTAGTAGTATAATGATACTGCTGAGGCAAATTAATTTTAAAAATTACATTTATGGCAATTGGTGATTCCAATTTCTAGGCATTTCATTACAGATGAGCACAAAACTGTTTTTGCAGTTGTGGTGTTTCCATCAAATGAGAAACAATTACAATCACATGTGAATAAGTTTGTTTTAAGTGGTTAAAAATCATATGACGTCATCATCCTCCAAACACTTCCTGTCTTCTTCTTCATTGGTGTTAGTAACATCCCAGTAGTTGATCATGTGACACGTGTGATGAGAATAAAAGCGTTTCTATTGCAGTTTTGTGAGATATTCTCATTTCAACACGACTGAAAAACAACCTGATCCCAGCGCAAAAACTTTTAAATGGAAAACTAGTTTTGTTTTTTTTACAAAATTGAAGCATTTCCATTAAGCAAATAAAATTTTGTAATTCCCATTTGCGCAATTTTAAGGTAAATGGATATGCAGGTTTAAGTACTTTAAAAGGCTTAAAATGAAGAGTTGGTCTGTCTTACCTGAACACCTAATGACCAAATAGCCAAACGGATAAAACATTTCCTAAAGTATTACTACAAATCAGATTTGCAGCCTAATTTTCACATGTCATTGTTATCTGGAACTAGCTTTGCATGAGCAACCACAGATCCCTCCGTTTTACTGACACAGAATGACCCACAGTGACTACACACAAACAAAAGGATTTAAACGGCTAGTTGACACCCAACATGAAGTTGAAGTAGACGTTATTGTAGGAACAAGACAAAGAGCTGAAGCTGTCACTTCAAGGCGGAAGTCAGGATTGGGTGTTACATAACCGAGCAACGCTCCGCCTCTTTTCTCCCTCCACTTTAAACAGGATGCTCAAATAGTTTGTTTAAATGTCCCGACTGGTCCCACCCAATCAAACATGAATAAACATTTCCTGACTGTAATTACAAATGTACAGATACTAGCTTCCCCTCTGCTGACACACACACACACACACACACACACACACACACACACACACACACACACGAACACACGCACATTCCCCGTTTTATAGGCCCAAAGCCAGATGATCCACAGACAATAACGTCTCGATGGTTATCTCGGTATTGTGTGTACATGTCTGTGGTGTTTGTGTGCGTCATGCCCTCAGAATGCCACCCTGCTGAAACATATGTCGTCAAGTCTGAACTTGCAGCCTTATATAACCAATAACGCACGCTGTTTACTGTCGCACACACACGAGCACACTCACACCTACACGCACACACAGAAATGTTAAGGAAAGGCTGATGGTGTCATATCTTTTGGCAGAGAAATACTTTAATGATGCCGTCAACCCACATGGTATATCTACAGGTATCATGATGGTGAATCTAACTTTAGTAACTGAGCAGTTTGAGAGGGATGACACTTTTTATTCCAAATTAGATAAATGTATTTGTATAATGGAAAAAAGCTCCTGGAAGAGTTTCCAGATAATCATGACATGGTGCTGCACTGAGTTTGTGTGTTGTCACCCAAATGATGCTGATGATACATTTGATTTTGTTTCAGGAAATATAACAGATAAGGATTTATAGAACAAAACTCAGAATGAACATAGCTAACCCTACCAGATTTACTATATTTTTATATGACAAATATATTTCTTCTTATTGGAAATAGCATTAACGTAATTTTCTTAGATGAATTATTAAATAAACCGCACTGCTTTTACGTTGTTGAATTATGTTTTGAGACACAGCCTCTAAATTGTTACTATTAGAAACAAACTTTTTGGTTAAATGAAAATAATATGACATGTCTGATGAACTGTATTTCTATATTTGTACTATTATTTATTTACTATGCTGGTTTTCCTCCTTAGACATTAAGGTTTGTGTTTTTACAGTCTGTTTAAAATCAGCCTTCAATCCGTTCCATTCAGCTAGATATTTGTTTTGAAAATCAAGAAATAAATTAGTCTTCAGTTGTAAGTAGGAATGACATTTAAAGATGGTGTTATAAATGGTCAGTGGCTGAAGTTGCAGGGTGTCTTAAAACTTCTTAAAAGTGATGTGTTGACTAAGTGCTGTTACCTTAGTCAGATTCTGTTATGCTGACTTCTATTTTGGACCCAGCTTATCATTTTGAAACATTTTTGTCATTCTTAGAAATAAATTAAGAGTTGTTTTTAATTCTAGTTTCTGATTGTTTGAAGACGCCATGTCTGCTGGTTGCCATGAGGTTAAGGGGTTTGGAAATGTTGGTGGTCTGTTGGAAGACCGACACACGACACACATTTAAAAGCCTATAAAATACATAAAGAAGTCCAGTTAGCAATACTACACATGCTATTGCTAACGAAAGTTGTTAAAAGTTGTTTAAAAACAGTCACGTTGCTTTTGTTTAGAAATAATTACTGTCTATTCCTGCCTTGTTGAATTACAAATCATTTTAATGCCGAATAAAGTTATTTTTGATATATTTTATTTTAATCAACATTATCTCTAAAAAAAGCCTCCCACTGAACTGCTAGCTCAGATTTAGCAACTGGAGTTGGGAGAAATCTGATACAAGAATGAATAGTCATGCAGAAACTTATCAATCTGAAAAATACAAATACAGTGGAAGATGTTGGCAATAGTTGCAAGAGCACAGATGATTTAGATATTATATATTTTCACATAAGCTTATACAACACCATGGCTAATAATGTTCCTTTAAAAATCATTCAGATCAGAAAATATTGATATAAGCGATATTTAAATTGGCGTTTGTCCTCGTTGTCTTCTTCCTGTTTTACACCTTTATATAATCATTTGAGGTTCAACATTATCACTTGTAAAATTTTGTAAAAATATAATTAGAAGAAGCTCACCAAACAGAACTGGAGAACAGAAGAGATTTTGTAGGAAAGTAGGTAAAGTGAAGATGATTTTAAATATATTAGAAAACTATTAAAGGGTGGAAAAAAAGATTAAATGAAAGAAAAATGGTGAAGCTGCTCTTGTAAACTGTACCGGACTGTTCCCCTCACACACACACACACACAATCTGTAAATATTATCTGCCATTATCTATCTTGTATTATAAACCCACTAATACATATATAATCCATTTCCTAACATTCTTGTATATTCTGTATAATCTGTATAATCTGTGNTATTTACACACAATATTTTATAGCTCCTTGCTACTACTCTCTGTTTATACATAACCCCTTATAGTCTATACATATATAGTTTTGTACACCTGTAAATAAATATTTATATCCTGTGTAGCACTTCTGGATAGATGCAAACTACATTTCGTTGCTTTGTACTTATGACAGTGCAATGACAATAAAGTTGAATTCTATTCTATTCTATTCTATTCTATTCTATTAGAATGACTATATTAATTGATGTGTTTAAGTACTTTTCTACAACATAGCTGTCTTTTCAAACTGTTATTAATAATTTTAATCTAATCTGAAGATGATCATCAAACGGAAGTTATGGAAAGTTCTCTTAAAGCATGAGGGGTTAATTTGAGAAGCTAATGCAATTAAATCGAGGTTAGATAACAGTTACGTTGCAGTTCTGAAATTATGAAAGTTTTCAAAAGCACAACCAAATATGTGTAATATTTCCTAAAAAGGAAAATAATAGACTGTTTTTGTTCTGGTATCTATGAACACGGTGTATAAAGTTACATTAAACACATTCATCATAATTACTCAAAATGGTGGAGAAAAAAAACAACACAAGGTTTTGAACTTTTGTCCATGTACCAAGAAGAAGAAGGAGAAGAAAAAAAGGAAAGTGAATTGCTGCCCTATTTTCCTCGGAACATTACAAGCCATTACTGTTTGGCTGCTGGCCATTACCACACAGAGGCCACAGCAAAGATGCACTGAGTGATTTCATTCAGTGCAACTCAAAGCCTCCAACAGTCTGTTTGTGGTTCAGATCACATTATGGCACAAATAAATCTGTGTTTTAAAACAACTCAGAGCAAAAACAATTAATAAATAAAAATGAACTCCTAATTGTCTTTGAGCCCTTCTGATGTTACTTTAAAATACGACATCTAACGATGTAACTGAATGGGTGTTTGGGTGTATGGCAAAAAAAACAAAGTAAAACGGTTGTTTTTACTGCATGATAACTTTGACAGGCTACTCTACACCTAAAGAAAAAAAAACAACATTTTATATGAAAAAATGTATTTCAGACCCCTGGAAATGTCAGTTTCTTTTCATTCTTATAAGTGTTTGGGAGTCATCTGGCCATCAGAGGAACTGCATGCCACCACACTGAATACATGTAAACTATTATTCTGTTGTCACGTGTCCAGTTGGTGCCATGGTGGAGAGAAAAAGTATTTGGCCAATCAAATTTAATCTTTTTTTTTGTCCCACTTTAATGTAGCAAAATAAAAACATTAGACAAACATAACCTGATAAAAATAATAAGTGCATCAATTTCTCATCCAGTGAATCACAAAACAGAAAGCCAGAACATCTGAAGGTCTGACAGCTTCTGTAAAAGTCACTGTTTGCTAGTCACAGCTGACATGCAAGAGGAAGCCCTGAGGTGAAAGCCACTGCTGACCAAAAACACCTGAAACACTCAAATATGACAGAAGACATCCTGATGATCTCTGCGACTTTTGAAAATAAAAGATAAAATCTAAGAAACTGACCAGACAAAAGCAGGCTGTTTATGGAAGGTGAGTGTCCCATTCCACCTGGCAAAGAGCATGCAGCCATAGCAAAGCCATGTTCTGGGCTTAACAGAACCAGAAATTTATGAAGGAGATTGTCTGACCATTGACTTACTTGGGTTTTGCAGCATGTCAATAGCCTAAATCACACCAGCAAATCCACATGAATAACAAGTAAAAGTTTTGGTGTGGCCTAGTTAAAGTTTAGACTTTTAATGCGACTGAGATGGTGTGGTATAACCTTAATGTCTTTTATGCCCGAAAACTCTCCAGTTTAAACAATTCTGCTTGTTATGACAAACACTTGATGAGGGCAGTGTCACCGGATCTAAGGGTTAGAGTAATTATTCTACGTATCACTTGCTTTGGACAGATGTTTTTTTTAAATAAGATCTTATTTAAAGATTCCTCAAGTTGTACTTAATGATCTGAAACAATTGCTGTGATTCCATTGACCATTTAATTGTGCCTATTGGAATTAGGAAAATAAATTTGCTTAATGGAAACACAACTTTGGCAAAACTCACATTTTTCCATCACAGGTTTTCGCTCAAGGATGAGGTGAGTTTTCAGGCATATCAAAATTAGTGTATTTGGAAAACTACAGAGGAAAAGTTTGTTCACATCACACAAGTCACATGATGAACAACTGGCTGTTACTACTGGAGGAGACGAAGAAGACAACAAGAAGTGGTAGGCGAGGCAGAATTTGAATGACTTATTGCGTGAACAAACCTACTCGTGTGATTAATTGTTTTTCTTACTTAATGGAATCATTAAGTAAGAAATGATTAATTAAATTCTTACTTAATTCAGAAATTATGTGTTTTACAATTATCTGAATATCTGTCATGAAGTGAGTGGTGAGGAGGTGAGGGAGAACGCCAGGAGACCCAGGAAAGCAAATAATGATGATTTAATGATGAACAAAAAGCCAAAGACAGTCCAACAACCGTGGCAGCACTGCTGAGCGGGAACAGGGGGCTCACCACAGGTAGCAAATGGCAAACGAATGGACACAAGCAACAGGCTGGCAAACATCAGACGAGGACCCGACAAAGAACAAAGGACACAGGTGGGACTAAATACACAAGGAGGCAATCAAGGGAACAAGACACACCTGGGAACAATCAAGGGGAGACAGGACAACACAGAGAGCACAGAAGACACAGAAAACTCGAAAATAAACACAGAAAAACACAGATAATGACAGTACCCCCCCCTTAAAGGGCGGCTCCAAGACGCCCAAAAACAGTCCAACAGAAAAAACACAAGGGTGGGCGGAGGGGTGCTGGACGGAGGGCCAGAGTCCGAAATATAACAAAAAACAACCCACACAGTGTGGGCGGAAACACGGGAGGAGCCAGGAGTCCAAAACAAAACAAAAACTACCCACACTGTGTGGGCGGAAACCACGGAGAGAGTCCGGGGGTCGTCCTCGGCGCAGGAGGCGGGAACCACGGAGAGAGTCCGGGGGCCGTCCTCAGCGCAGGAGGCGGGAACCACGGAGAGAGTCCGGGGGTCGTCCTCGGCGCAGGAGGCGGGAACCACGGAGAGAGTCCGGGGGCCATCCTCGGCACAGGAAGCGGGAACCACGGAGAGTCCCAGGGGCCGCATGGAGGCGGAGAGTCCCGGGGGCCGCACGGAGGCGGAGAGACCCGGGGGCCGCACGGAGGCGGCGACGAGGAGACCCGGGGGCCGCACGAAGGTGGCGACGAGGAGACCCGGGGGCCGCACGGGGGCGGCGACGAAGGGTCCCACGAGGGATCTCGGGAGGAGCACTTAGAGGCGGGGTCTCAGGAGGAGCACTTAGAGGTGGGGGCACTGGAAGACTAAGGGGCGGAGACACTGGAAGACTAAGGGGCGGAGACACTGGAACACTAAGGGGCGGAGACACTGGAACACTAAGGGGCGGAGACACTGGAACACTAAAGGGAGGAGACTCAGGAACACTAAAGGGAGGAGACTCAGGAACACTAAAGGGAGGAGACTCAGGAACACTAAAGGGAGGAGACTCGAAGACAATACTGAGGAGAGACGAAGGAGCACAAAACACACTAGGGGGCTCTGGGGAAACACTAGGGGGCTCTGGGGAAACACTAGGGGGCTCAGCCATAATTTCGCTGAAGTCCTGAATGTTTCTTTTTAATTCTGGATCCATTCCTTATGGCGTTCCTCACCGTACTTGTTGGTCGGGTCACACAGATCATGACAATATCAACGTTTTGTGTTCATTTGTAATGGAAATGCACCAAATTAAGAGTGACAAAAAAATAGAAAGACTAAATCTGTATGGAAGGAATCACTTTTCACAGCAACGTTACATGTTCCTCTTCATCATGTCTGTGAAAGCGAGCTTTGTACTCATCATATCGTTTGCCACATTTAAATCCCAGAGCTTCACTAAGAGATACGGCTTTCTCCGAGGTCTCAGAGGTCAATAATGCGCCGATTTTCAAAGGCTACTAAAACAAGAAAATAAAAAGTGAAAAAAAAAAAAAAAGGTGACTTCTTATAACATTTGCAGCACAGTTTTGGTGCTCTTGAGGTTCCTGAGACATAAATGATCCAAATCCAAATCTTCCAGCACTGTATTTCTTAAGAACAGTCATTACTGGAGGTGTACCAGTGAACAAAAACCACAATCTTAAAGAAACAGTTTGGTATATTTTCAGTTCACTTTGATTTTAATCTTAGCTGTGAGGATAACTAGTGGCCTAACCTTTCCAGAGGAACTGAGAAACCTCAGTGCTTCACCTTCAACACAAACATCTTGTAATAAGAACTAATAAAACTAATAAATGTATCCAAATATTTAAAAGCAAGTGGAGCAGAATAAGAGAGATATTCCCATACAGGCAATGTCTCTCTATCAAAGGAAGAACACTAATAAATGCTGCTATTGTGCAAAACTGTGTCTCAACACTCCTAATCCTGCCACAGATCTGTGACTAACTCCAGTGGAATGCAACTGGTAAGACGAAGGCAACGCAACTGGTATGACGCTCCTTACTGGACAGTATGGGCTCATCTGTGACCATTCAAATATAGAATCAATATAAGAATGAGTTAAAAGAAAAATGCTTTTACAGAAAAGATTGCTATAGGTAATATGAGGAAAGGTTAATTGATAATCCGGTAATCAGCCCACCTCACAGCACAAAGGTACGAATGTTCTCTGATCTGTTAACTCTATGCTGGTTAAGTAAGTGAACGTCTAAGTAAAGGTCTGAGGACCATGCTATGTCAATAAGACTCTTGTCAAGAATAAAATTACCAAAGAGTTTCTGTACGCTCCAACTGAAACCCCAGAGCAGCAAACAAATCTGAACTAACTGCAGAACTTTAGGAAAATAAAAAGAAAGAAAAAACATTACTAAGTTGAGTAATTTCTGTGTACATAACGTCATATTTTAACACTTTTTTTCACAGTGAATTTAAAGAAGAATGTGTGTTGTTCATTGGATCAAAGCCTGGTTTCTACTGGATATTCATTAGCGTGAAGCTGCAGAGAAAAAGAACGTTATCATCTTGGATATTCTGTCCTTTACAGGATGTGTGTGAGGTTTTTTTTACATCACTTAGCAACAGAGAAGAGTTGTAGCGTTCATTCAGACACGTGCATAAAGTGAAACAGAATGAATGGATGAAATCTCTTACTGGCCTCTATTTGCTCTTTAATGATGAATAGCAGATCTGCCACCATTGTAGTTCTTTCTTACAACTTTAGCGTAATTTACAATTGATTAAACTGATTAAAATCACACAAATGTTCAGCTATTTTCAGTTTCTGCAAGCCATCTTGGTAAAAAAATATTTCTTCCTATTTCATAGAGTGATAAAAAAAAATCATAATTTCACTCCTTATGTTTGATTCAAGAGATTATGCACTACGCTCCCAGATTCAGTAAAGAAATTTAAACAGGCTGCTATTATATTAAATAAGTTGTTGCTTAGTTAACTCTTGTTACAAGTAATCAACTATAAAACAACATCCTTAGCAGCACGATAAAATATACAAATTTGTTTTAATCTAATTTTACTTTGTCTATCCTCCTCTATATTCGGTTTACTTGTGATATGCTCTTTGCAAATAAAGTAAAACAAATGCTAGCTAAACCATTTTCTGTTTAGCTAGCATTATTTGCAGTGCTAGTGCTAGCTAAACAGGAAATGAGAGCTGTTTTATTCCTTGCTGCTGTGTCAAACAAATTGCTGCGAAAAAAGACTTTTTTTTGCATTTTCTCAAGAAAAATGCATCTTGAAAACTTTTGAATGTCTGACTTTGTGTATTTTTGGGAAGTTGTGAACATCTGACATAAAGCTTTTGTATTGTCCTGATGCTTATGCATACATGAGGCCAAGAAGCAATTGATATTTATCCAATCACATTTCACATATAAACTGTACAGCTTCAAACTTTAACATTCATGGTTCAAATAACAACTTTTGTTAAAGTCACTGGTTTTAATGATTGTGCATCATGGCTGGTTATAAATAAAAGCCGCTGATATGGTAGGTAGTTCAAACTCAACATCAATGACTCAATCAGCTTTGTTTTGTTTTGGTTGGATTTTGTTCCGCCTCAGTCCTCTGTATGAACCTCCTCGTGTCCCTGTCTGTCTTTATCTGTTCATCTCTCTGCATCGCTCCATCAGTCTGTCCCTGTCCTGTCACAAGCTGCCCAGAACAAAGCCTCCCTAATGCACCTGGTTGGTTTCTGCTCGCCTCTGCTTCCTCTGATGTTCACCAATTACACTTTGTTAAAAAGAAACACTCTCTCTTCACTGTGCTGCATGTGGTTCCGGACTATTCTGCCCCGTTTTCGATCAGTTTATTGTCCCGCTTTCTCATCACAACAGGGAGGGAAGAAAAAACAAAAATCAGAACCAGCTGTCCCTTCTTCGTCCTTGTTTTCCTCTTGTTGCTTTTTCTGTCGCTTTTTCCGACATTGGTGTGAGCCTCAAAAAAGAGGCCCAACGTTACAGTTGCATAATGTTATTTACATTTCTCTGTGGTAATTAGGCCGATAGGGGAACGGCCGCGATCCCACAGTTGATTAAGAAGAATGAGAAGGAGGAGGAGGGCCATGAAGGAGAAGGGGTAGGTAGGACAAAGTTCACAGAAAGTGCAAACACTTTTAAATGAGTGACGTCACGGGGAACATCATGATTTCATCTGAAGAGGGGGCTGTTTTACATAAAAATTTATTTAGAAATCCACATATGTGAACTTTTGTTATAACAAATTGTAATTCAATTTCAAATAGTCTTATCTGGCAAGAGGAAAACATTTGTATAAACGTTTTTAGTGTTTCCTTCAAAATGACTTGAACATGGAACATGCAGGAGCAGGGAGTTCTGCACCGAGGTTCTCCAGGAGATGCAACAGGACGTGTTAGGATTCAAGTTGGTGTGAGTGCTCCTCAGATAGATGATCTTCGTGGGAGAGTTCTGGCATGCTGGCGCACCTGCAGAGGATTCCTGCAATCGGCTGGAGGATTCTTAAGAAGCGGTGGAGCAGCCATTCATCGCTCGATGGTCCCACTTGTTGGTCAGAGTCAACCCCTGGTTCATGTAACTGTCATGTTTACGAGTGATCAAGTTAATCCTGTTTTTTGTCATCTCTCAGATTTCGATACGCTGTTTGGATCAAGCCAGGAACCACGCCCATCCCAGCTAGTATCAGCGACTGCTCCCTGTCAACCGGACGCTACCGCCTGCCGCTCGCGTCCCCGCTACCCTCTCAGAGCCTCTGCACCTCCTGGGAAAATGGATCTTTTTCCCTCCCTCAGCAACCCTCCATCAGAAGAACCGTAAGCCGTTCTCTCCATTCCCCTGTCAAGATTTCCTCAACCTGGTCCCTACTGACCTCTCCCCTCTCCAAGCAGACCCTGAGCCGGCCAGCCGCTCCCGATCCCAGAGGGCCAAACCGGAGAATATTATATTCAATATTTATTGTGAATAAATCATTGAATCAAAGACCTTCCGGCCTTATGTTTGAACCTGCATGTGGGTGAAAAAACTCAAATCCAACATGACAGGACGGAAAGATTAGGAGAGGGAAAACAGGTGGCTCCATGGGTAAACAGATAAATATCAGAGAAAATATTCAAATTTAAATTGAATTCTGTAGATTCAGAGTGCTTAAAGCAGGGGTGTCCAAACTTTTTGCAAAGCGAGCCAGATTTGATAAAGTGAAGATGCCCGGGGTCCAATAGTTTGTTCGGACATTTTTTAAACCTGTCTTCATCCAGCTTGCAGTAAAAGTCAACAAGAGAAAGCTGCTGGTGTTTGCTGCGCCATTCATCGTCACACTGCAGCTCAATGAGCTCCAGCTGTGGAGGAGCATCATCAGGGTCCACGGAGAAGGGAGAAGAGAAAATGATAAATGTACCTTCAGTAAAAAGGTTTGCCATGTTTAGCTATTAACATGGCCACTTCGTAGCTTGCTTTGGTGGTATTTTCTTTTGACTCACAGGCCCATGTGAAGAATCGCTGTTGTGATGCCAGTGCAGCTTGGAGCTGCTTCACTTTTTCAGCAGGTAACTCCCTGTTAGCTTGTCATATGTGTTAGCATGTTTAGTCTGGTAGTGTCTCTTTACGTTGAAATCCTTTAACAAGGCAACCGTCTCATTACAAACTAGACAAGCACAATTGCCTTGAATTTCAGTGAAGAAGTATTGTAATTCCCATCTCTCTTGAAAGCGGCGGCCCTCACTGTCCACTTTCCTCGTTTTCTTTGCAGTGGCTATGGCAGAAATGAGCGGAGGGGTTCGTGGCACGTATGCAGAGAATGATAGTATTAAAGTGGTGCTGCCACCATTTGGAGAAAGGAGGAATTACAGTTTTATGATTTATTTATTCTGTTTGACAGCACAGGCGGGCCGTATGAAATCTGACAGCGGGCCGTGATTAGCCCCCAGGCCGGACTTTGGACATGCCTGGCTTAAAGCAATAGTGTCCAAAGTTTTTGGCACGTGGGCCAAAAGTAGTTGAGAATTAAAAAAAACCCCATAAAACTGCAAACTGTGTCTCAATTTCTTCATCTTTGTCTGGATTTTTATGGTTTTTTTTGTTGTTTTTTTTAGTACAAAGAACAGTGTATGGCTAACTGTTGCTTTATTGTGCAAAATTTATTCACTGGGATGTTTTTCGGCAAGGCAAAAACCTGGACGAATACTTTGCGTTGAGCCTTATATTTTTCATTTTAATATTTTGTCTGTATGTTTTTTTAAATGGCTTGGCATCAGAAAAATGTCACCCAAAAATAGATTTCAAATGTGGATCTGCATCCACTGCCTGAAGTGGCAAACCAAGTTTAGACTGTTTTTGAATCGGTCCGAAATGGCCCCAGAACCAAACTTTGAACACACTTGGCTTGCAGCTGAGAAATGTTGCTATGGAAACAGTATTTCAGTTACTCTGAATCAGCACTTTTTTACTGTAAAGTCATGGATGTTTTGAATTGAAATGAACTTCGATATGATATATTTAAAGGTACAATGTGCTGCAGCTGAAGTGCATTCACATCTCTCAGGATGTGATCAATGCCTGAGAACCTTCACTGATCTCTTCTCTATCCAGGGAGCACAGGGAACAAAAAATGTGGATTTGGACATGGAAACTACTTGGAAAAATAAAGGAAATAATGTGCAGAAAGATTAAAAAATAAAATAAAATCATCCAAATTCTCAGTTTCCAGAAGAAGACAACCTGACAAGAACAACTGGTGGAAGTCTTCGCAACCTTGTTCCAGAGAACAAGGTTGTTGAAAACATTATTACTTGCTACCTCTGCTGGTGTTGAGGTGGAAACATGGCTGGGATTACAGGACCTGGAATAGATCAACCAGATCTGAGAGGATGAAATCTGAATTTAGTTTGATAAGTAACACGAGTGATCCAGCGCTGAACGAAGGTCACTGAGGGAGGTAACAAGGAAACCAGAGCATGTGTGTCAATCAGAGACAGAAACCAGGTGTACCTCAGAGGCGGGAAACAAAACTAACTGGACACAGAACCAAAAACGAGCAGAAAGCAGCAAGTTAACCCCTAACCCTATGCAGCAAATATAATAAAACCAAGGCCCGCCACGCTTTACTCGACTCGTCCTCCTTCTCCAGGCCAAACGTTGCCTGTTTTTGTTTAAAATTAATAATTAAAAAATAAATACATATTTTATTTTATTTTATTCGGATTGCAAGCGTTTCTGTTACTCTGAGCGTTTCCTAAAAGATAAGTTTATATTTTATGCATTTAGAGCCGAGGGAGCGGACCAATCACACAGCTGGCGCTGCGCGTTGCCTCGCGAGTTGTCACTGCTTGATCTCAGCGCGGATCGCACGGCTCCTTTCACTCAAAATGGACACAGGGTGACCTGTATGAATATTTACATCAACCACTTGTGTGGAATTATTTTTCTTTGGCGAACTCCAAATCAGGGTGAGAGTTTAAACCCTACCGCATGATAATAATAACTTGTAGTGGTGCTTTCAGAGGTGCACGCTGAGGAACGATGAGAATGATTTATCTTTGTCAACAAAGAATTATGTGTGGTGTTTACATCTCAACACGCTTCCCAGATTATTGAGATCCTTATAAGCATTTTATGTATGTGTTCATGGTTGGCAGGTTCAGCCTGGTGAGGAGCTTTCACGCTGTCCTTATAGTCACGCACCTCGCTGGTTTTATATTATTATTCTTTTTAGTATTATTTTTCCAGTTACACAAAGCACCAAATCATATCAAATGCTTTGTCCACCTAGCAAGAGTTAATGTGTGCGGCCGTGCAGAGATCAGAAAAACTTGTCCCATAAACTTGAGCAACTAAAACAATTACTGTGAGCTTATTAAAAACTCAGACACGAAATGTTAGAGCTACTAAAGCCACATTAGAAGCAATAATTAAATCTCCGTTTGTTGCACATCTCTGGGTGCAGTGCAGGGGATTTAATTCTCATGTAGGGCCGGTCCAAGACTGTATGAGGCCTGGAGCAGAATTTGACATAGGGGCCCCTCTTGCTGCTAAAAACATCAGCACCTCTAACAGTTTCTGTGTTAAGTGAGTTCACTAATTTGCATTTGTGAACTAACAGAGCTCAAACTCAAAGATAAACTCACAGCATCAGATTGTTGCTATGGTAACAAAACAATCAATGAATATTGATCTTTGAACTTTACAAAGTAAACTTGCCAGCTCCTTAAAATCTTACATTTAAATGTTAATTTAAAATATTTTAATCTATGTATGCTGAAACTATTAAATCTAATTTAGCAGCATTGACCATCTCAATAAGCAAATATTACATTTATGTATCTGTGGTCTGTGTTAAAATATTAGCATTTGTAGGCTCCTGAAGCCCTGGGAGGCCTTATGAAGCTGCTGACTTAATTTGGATTAAACAGAAGGGCAAATAATTGATATTCATTTTAATTGTATTTTTTTATTTGTTATTTTTAAAACTAGTTTTGGGTTTAAATATAGTTTCACTGGCAATGTTTTCCTGTATAAAGTGTCAAGTTGAGAATAAACATGTAATTACACAGTAATATTTTAAAATTTCCTGTCTATTTAATCTCTTTTACAGCAAAAACATGGTGGAGCGCCTATGTGCCCCAACTACCGGGCTTAGCAAGTTTTCTGGGGGAAACCCTGCCCAGGTTAGTTGTTATTTTTGGCAATATTTTTACTTATGGTACCCAAAAACTTTAGCTAAGGGTCCGTATGACCACGTCAACATAAACATCAGCAGCAGGTGACAAAATTATGGTTTTTGTTTGTGCCTTTCACAAATCTGATTACATTACAACAAACCAACACAAAGTTTGGAGGGACAATAAAATGTTCCATGTTTTTATTCATTTATTTATACATTTTTGGAATAAGGCTGTAGTATAATGCAGTGTTTATTTTTATGACTTTATGTACTATCCGTAATGCAAAAAACAATGGTAAAAGCTGCTAGAAAAGTGTCAGTTTCACATACTTTTCTCCCCATCACCATCAGTTCCCAAAACCACAAAAAAGCCTGTAGAAGCGCACGCGTGGTTAGTGCGACCCCCTCTCTTATGACTATGACACAGCTAAAAAAAGAAATCCATGCTAAAAAAAGAAATCCATCTTGCAGCGGTCAGAAATAACAATTGGTCCGTTTTGTTAATATATTCAGTGATTCTTTCAAGTTTGCCAAGAGCAGAACATAAATATATTACATTTTATGTTATATACCGTATCTTCCGGACTATAAGTCACAGTTTTTTTCATAGTTTGGCCGGGGGTGCAATTTATACTCCAGAGCGACTTATATGTGAAATTATTAACACATTATTATATCATATCACATGTTATTTTCACACTAAACCACAAGAGGGCGCTCTAGGCCTGTGTTCTTCTACCTCTGGAGTTAGCAGAGTTGTTTACAAGCGACATCAAGGATGAAGATTTCATTGCGTTTAGTGATTTGGACACGGATGGTTTGGTAAACTTGTTAGCATGTTATTTATGCTATAGTTATCTGAATAACTCTTAATATGTTATGTTAACATACCAGGCACGTTCTCAGTTTGTTGTTTGTCATGTAACGTTAGCAAACCGTACAATTATTCAGCCTGTTGTTGCCTCTATTCTATTTTTATTTTAAATTGCCTTTCAAGATGACATGTCTGTTCTTGGTGTTGGATTTTTATCAAAATCCAAGACCAATTTCCCTCATAAATGCAACTTATACTCCGGTGTGACTTATAGTCTGGAAAATTCAGTAACTGCTTTAAAAAGCATAATTGAAAATAGAAATCTTGTAGAAATTTGAGCGGTGCTGGTCACCGTGGAACGGCCCGGCGGCGGCTGGGCAGGTCTTCCTGGAGGTTGACCTGCCCAGCACGTCAGCTTCCGCTTTCGGGGACAAGCTGCTCGGTCGCTTCTGGTCTATTGAAAATGACATTTTACACTCATTAACAAAATGGCATTTTGTTACCTTGGGCTGGCAGGGCCATCTGTCTCCCCCGCCGTAATTTTAGGCTGAAGTAGCTGCTCTGGAGTGAAGTGAAGGCTGCAAACTTTGCTGTGCGGCGTTAGCGTTAACTTGTCGCAACGAATATTTACAAGCCACCGTCTTCTTAATTCAGGATCGCTTGGAAATCCGTGAAAACTTAAAAGCCCATTTTATTTGGAAGACAACAATGTTCATGGTATTGCTTTATTTGCTTCTGAAATACGACTTTATATTTTCTAGCTGTCATGGTAACTCAAAGCGGAAGCAAGAAAGCCGCATTTCGCTCATGCGGATATGACATCAGCGCCGTACGTGCAAAGAGCCAATAGAGGAGCGGCGCGACGCAGCGGCCATAGATGTGCAGTAGATATGCAGTAGATGTACATGTGAGGCTGTTTGTTGTACCAACACAGGACCCAGGATGTTCTGCATGCGTTCTTAGAAAATGGCAGCGGTACGGGAGGGCGAGGGGAAGCGAGCGCGGAGAGCCAGTTGATGAGAGAGGCTTCATGCAACATATGGAATATGCATCAGGTTACTGATAAGGATCAAAGCAGTTATATAAGTGCCACAGTTCCTTTGTGTCATCCAACAACACACAGGCAATCATCCCTGACAGACCGTTGTGTGTGTGCGTGGGTGTGTGTGTGTGTGCGTGCACTCATTTGAGCGGGAGTCAGGTTGTCAGGAATGAGAAGAAAAGAAGAAATGCAGAAGAAATGGAAAGAGAGAAAGAATGTGCAGCAGCATTTGAGAACAATGTCCCCTCTCTGCTTCTAATCTGTCCACCCTGCATGTGTTTGTGTTTGCTGCATGGCATAATAACAGGAATAAACAAAGTGAAAAGGAGAAGCCGATATGAGACTTCCTAGAACATCCAGAGAAAATAAACAATGTTAGCAGAATAACTCCTGTCCGAGTCCAGCCGAACCCCGGAAAACACAGGGTTTTTTTGTCTTTGTGCGGAAATTCCCTTCAGACTGGAGAAACAAAAGTTGGTAAGATGAAAAGAAAAGAGAATGTAGGTGGAAGATGGCCACAGCTGACTCTTCAATTATGTGGAGTAAATCAACAAATCAGAAGTTTTCAGGTGGATTAGTAGCAGCTGCTATTATTTTACAAGTATTTCATGTAGCTTTTGTGGACCTAGATAGATTTCCTTTAGTTGGACTGAAGACACAAATGGCATTACCTCTTGTCCTACCTTTCCACATAAAAATAATTTTGTCTTCAATGTATTTCACCCTCCACCAATATTTTTGTCTCATTTTTATTAATTGATGAAAATGTTAATTATTTCTGTCCTATTTGTAGACATACAGCACAAGTTTCTATTTTGTTCAATAAATTTTAATTTTAGACTTTATTCAAATTCCATTTTGAATAAAGAGTCATTTTTATGGAAATCATTCTTTAAACTTAATGCAGTAGATTGAAATTTTATTTTTATCTGTAACCAATCAAAGTCAGTAGATGCTAATAGTAAACTTTACCAATCAGATGTGAAGCGATGCACCACAGTGACAGTTTGAGTTATTTAATGGTGCACTGAAACACTTAATGTCACTTAAAAATGTATATGCTTTTAATAAGTAATAAATTTAAACTTGAACAAGTGAATATTACATTTGAAAAACTATGTATCTTAATATAAGGATCTGGAAAAAAAATGAAGAGACCACTGAACTGAACCCTCATGGTTATTCCACCAAATATTGATTTCTGAACTCTTCCTGAGTTAAAATGTTAGTATTGTTATTTCTAAATGAATATAAACTTGTTTTCTTTGCATTATTTGAGGTCTGAAAGCACTGCATCTTTTTCATTATTTTGACCATTTCTTATTTTCTGCAAATAAATACAAAATTTTTGCTAGGAATTTCGGAGACATGTTCTGAATAGTTTATAGAATAAAATAACAATGTTAATTTTACTCAAACATCTGAGATCTGATCATTTTAAGTGGTCTCTTATTTTTTCCAGAGCTGTTTATGTTATTATTGAAGCTATTTTTTTACTGAATTGTGATCCATTTGATGCTCCATATGTGTGTGATCCATGGCAATGTGTATTCTATTCTATTTTTATGGGAACACTTTAGTTCAGTATTTTTAATAATGTCATACAACATTTCCTATCATTGCTTTGTTACAGTAAATACAAACTCAGCTTAAACATTTTGTTCTACTTCACAATGAAAACAAAACCAGCGTTGTGGCTCATTTATTTTGTGTTTTATGCTATATGTAAAAAAATATATATATCTGAGAATTGAAATTCTGATTCTCCAAACACACTACTATTGGGAGCTGAAGTTATTGCATATTGCTGCTAAAAATGACTCCATATAGAGAAAAGCAACGTAAAATTTGCCTCAATGAACATGAAGAAGAAAAGAAACTGGAGCCCAGGACTTCTGGAGCCGGTCATTGATGAAGGAATAACATCATCCTCATCATTCCATTAGTCAAAGTTTTCAGTTCAGATGAAGCATTAAGTTGCTGGGGCTGTTCTACAAATGATTGACAATGATACTGTGTCTAAACTTGGACTACCCCCCTTATCTATGACCCAGTTACAGACAAGGAAGTGAGTCAAAATTCTAATTAAGTTGAATTTATATCTGCTAGTATCTTCTATTGTCTGCTGGACTTCAGTACACATATGTTAAGTAAATATTGTGTTGTCACCAAAAACATGACGACTAAGATTCTAAGTCAAAGGAAAGCACCAAACACAAAGAACACTAAAACTGAGCTGATATCACTGAAGCACTGAAAAAGATTCTGAAGACTGACTACCTAAAAGTACTTTGAGAAAACGCCAGCCACACATTTTATCAGGAGTTCAGGAAATACATCAACATATACCTTAAAAGCAAAAGCTGTTTTATGTGCTTTCCATTTCCACCGCCTGTTCTATTTTAGTAGAAGTCTGATGATAAAGTCACCACCTGTTCAGGCCTCAGAAGAAAAAAACAACAACAGTGTCAGGCTCAAGTTGCAGTGAAAGGAGGAACACTAACACGGTACAGTAACAGTGAGCTCTTGCATAAATGTACAAACCTGCTACATGTTTTCTGATGGGAACAAGGGCGGCTTTGTGTGTCTGTCAGTTTTAGGACATGTAGTGTATAGACGGAAAATCGTATGAAAGTGGAAATGATGAAAGCTGAGAGGTTTAAACGACTCTGTCACTGTGCTAATGGCTCCACTGGTAAAAATTATGAGTTTTTCAAAATTATTTAGGAATAAAAATGTTTAATCACAATGATCACTGACACAGTGGACATTTAGTGAGCAACATTTTTGATCATTAATGTGTCAACCATGAATTCTGCCCATTTTGCAATTTTTGTGTTTTTTTCTTGCTCTGAGCAGTTACCCAGAATGCCCTGCGCTACAGTCCACTTCCTGGTTTCGAAGCGGTCTCCGCTGGGCGATATTTTGCGATACTATTGTGATAATAATAAAAGTGATGATAAATGCGAAATTTTCTAGGTAACTTTGTGACTATTATTGTCCTACAAACACTGCTCTTCAATAGCATTCCCATTTGTAGTCTGTTTCTTTAGGACACCAGTCACATGAAGAAGTGTGATTTATCACTGAGCTAAAGATGGTAACTGTATTCTGAAATGTGTTGATATTTATTGAGGCTTTTATTAAACAAACACTGGAAAAAATAGTGAGCCTATCAATCCCAACAATAAGGACAGTTTTGGGAGGAGAGGGGGGTTAAACATCAATTGGACTTTATCGTGATAACAATAAATCAAAATCCTTATCATAATAAGGAATTTACTATGATAAATGATAAACGATACGGTAAATACCCGGCCCTACTTCAAACCAAGCAGAGGTCACCTCAGCTGAACTGAGGTTTTTAAGTGTCCAAAGTTCACATTTTGGTCACACCTCCCCAAACAAACCGGACTTTCTAGGCAGGCAGTTTATATTTGGATTAAAGCGGGTTAAACATGGCCAGTGTGAATGCATACATTATATTCCGTTCATTCAATTTGGTCCCAGAAGCTCTCTGACTTTTAATACACACTCATAACAAGTATCCCTGTGGTGTACTGGCGAGCTACCTAAAGTGTTCCTGCCTCTTGCTCAAAGGCAGCTGGAGACAGATAGGCTGGGTGTATTTAATCTGGTTATCTATGGCTGCTGTTTACATAGAGCAAACGCAAAACAAAATGGCTTCAGAGGCTTGGATGACTATTCAATGGCCTGCAACTCAGAAACTCTGTCAGAGAATGTAAACTTATGAGCACAACTCTGAGTATGGAAAGTGTAACAACACACCTGACATTACCTGTGTGGTTTATATATTTTAGCTTTTACAACTCAATGGTTGGGAAAAAAAAGAAAAAAATGTTATTAGTAGATATTTAAATACCAAAAAAGATTGGATTAGATCATCTCTGTTCACAACAACTTAGTTGCTGCAGGTTCATCGTGGAAATAAACCCTGAATATTTTTCTTGAGGGCCTGAGAATTGTGTTTTTCTTTGATAATTATTTATCTGTCTAAGAGATTAATTTATTTTAGATATATTAATATTAATGGTCAATCTTTATTTTTCTATTAAAAACTCCTCCGTAAGTTAATTCATGTAATTGTCTGATACCAATTATATATTTGTCTCATTATTTTTACTAAACTTAATTTTATTTATATTTTGTCATTTATCTATGTTGTTTACTGTGAAGCACTTTGGTCAACTGAGGCTGTTGTAATTGTGATATATAAATAAACTTTGACAGACTTTCTCCTTCTATTTGAGAGAAATGTCCACAAATATCTCCAGATTTAACATGGTCTTACATTGCCCTCTGGTGGCATGGCGCTGTCCCTGCATGTGAGTACCCCTTACTTTAGTCTGGAAGCAGCAGAAGAGCTGGGTCAGGTACGGGTGCTTCCTGGCTAGTGCCAGGATCCTCTTCTCCGTCATGGTGCAGTCCACGTCGTCGTCCTGCAGGATCACGTCCTTCTTCAGCACTTTGACGGCGAACACATCGTCGGTGCCCTTCAGCTCGGCCAGCATCACCTGATTGCACCACACTCACAGTAAGAGGGGAACGCCCGCTCCAAACCTTTCCACCCCTCCCAATCTTTTCCACCAACCTTTCCGAAGCTTCCTTTCCCCAGCACCTTTATGAACAGAAAGTCATGCAGGTTCATCCTTTTTATCTCAGGAGTGCTGTGACCTTTGACCTCTCCATTCTCCTGGTTTCTCTCTTCCTTTACCCCGTTTCCATCGATGCCTCCTGCCCCTCTTTCTCCCACCGTCACTACTGATGATGGTGAGGACAGAGGGTGTGCTTTGTGCTCTTCTCCGCGGTGGTCGAAGGACAAAGCTTTCCGGATGTTCTCCAGCTCCTTCACATCTGCACAGAGCCAAATGAAAAGAGGTATGATTGCCCAGAAGTGCAAACCACATCAACAAATCACTAAACACAACTGCAGATTGAAAAACACAACAACACTAACTAAGCAGAACTGCAAATTAAGAAAAAACAAGAATTTTACCAAAGCGGAAATTCTTGTTCTGCTTTGGAATCATCCAGTCAAAACATTGTTGACTGGACGATTCCACTTTTGGCATCAGAACCGGAAGTTAATCTGGTGTTTGTTGAAAACATGAATGCTATCAATGATGCAAACATAGCTACTGCTATCCAAGAGTATCCTGAAACGAGACATACTACAAAGGTCAGCTTCGGTTTTTTTCACAGTTTGGGCAATAGATGGTACTGTGACTATCTTTCTGCCTATCTAAGCAAAGAATGCCAGAATAATTTCCAGGTCTAAAATCAAAAGTGGTGTTGTCTAATCAACCATGTGTCAGGTTACCCACTCAGATTGACCTCTTCCATTTTGTTACTGTTGTGCTTTTTTAATTTGTAGCTTTGTTTAGTTAATGTTGTTGCATTTTTGCAGTTGTGTTTAGTGATTTGTTTGCACTTCAGGCGCCACCATACAGATGAGCTATGACGTGCTTAGTTCAATACTTCAGTGTATACGGTCGCTGTGAGATGAGGTTCCCTACCTTGGTCACATGGAGAGGTGGGGGCAGACCTCGAGTGGTCCTCCTCTCTCTGATATAGCTCTGATGGCAGCTGCTGAGGATCCTGAGCCTGAGGAAGCTGCTTAAACACACACACACACACACACGCACCCACACACACTGTTTTTTATTGAGCGTTTACATGTGTTAATTTCAATGATTATCAAATCCAGTAAATGAAAACACACACATTTAGTTTCTTAAAGTACAGACTAAGTAGTCTCAACCTTTTTCCGCCTCTGGGCGCTGTTGGAGATTTTATCTGGTGTCAATCCAAGATCTGAGAGGACGGTTGCAATTCTTCTGGCGTCCACTCCACATGTTGGAGCAACGTTGCTCTCGCATCGCCTGTGTACATTCACTTTACATACTGCAGCACAGACAGAGGAAAGTTCACACACCTGATAAGGCAGGAAGAAGTGATGTGGTAAGCTCCAGTCTTACCTTTACACTGGAGTCCCTGTCGCAGCAGGCCCCACAGCAGGGAGCCGCAGTGGTCGCAGAAGGTCAGAACTTTAAAGTTGTGGATGCTGAACTTGTGCGGGACGTTGACACTGAACCTCTGAGACCCGACTTGCTGCGAGAAAACCAGCATGCTCTGTTAAATACATCTGGAAATATCTGGAAACCTTCATTTTTTGAGGAAGGCTTTTCATACTTCTACAATAAACTGACATCATATGAAAAAACAGAACCCTAAGTATGAAATAGGAACAGAGTTTTGAATTCCATGAAGTTTTTGTAAGAAACCTCAAGTCTTACTTCTCCGACTGTGTCGTCCTGCTTCTTCATTCCTGCACACTTGGTAATGATGAGCTCATGGCAGCGCTTATGGACCACACAAGTACAAACTGTAGCAGCAACAACACACAGAACCAGAACCAAGTGTTCAGTTTCTAAGTTCCTCTAATCTGGAGGAATTTTTTATAATTAATTGTCTCATTACATAAGTACCATATTACTAGCTGATGAAGTACAAAAGTCAAAGTCCAAAGAAAAACTAAAAAGCACCTCAAAAGCCTAAAAAATTTTAAAACCTTCTTAAAGATTAAAAAGTCTGGCTCTTTACATAAAGTATAAAAAGTGAAAAGTGAACTTTTACATAATAGTGTTAGTTAATTTCTTGTTAAGACACCAATGATATTCACTTTATTTATGAATGAAGTAAGTTACAAATTGACCTTTCTGCATGTCACTGGTATTAGTTTTAAGGTAATAATAAGGGAAAAAGACATTACCTTGACACTGGTAACCTTGCTTTCCTAAAACGCCCCTGCAGAAAGACAGACACGTTAGAAAAAGAAAACTCACAAAGAGTGATGAACATGTCATCAAGACATGCTGAAAAGGGCTGCTGACAAAAACAAAAGGCAGGCATAAGCCAATTACAGTTCATAAATTATGCTTTAAATTACAAAATGCAGGGCTGCACAGTGGCGCAGTTGGTAGAACTGTTGCCTAGAACTGTTGCCCTGCAGCAAGAAGGTCCTGGGTTTGATTCCTAGTCTGGGGTCTTTCTGTTTCTGAGTTTCTCCATGTGCATGCGTGGGTTCTCTCTGGGTACTAAGGCTTCCTCCCACAGTCCAAAAACATGACTGTCAGGTTAATTGGTCTCTCTAAATTCTCTCTAGGGGTGTGTGTGCATGGTTGTTTGTCCTGTCTGTCTCTGTGTTGCCCTGCGACAGACTGGTGACCTGTTCAGGGTGACTCCGCCTCTCACGCGACACGTTCGCTGGAGATAGACACCAGCACCCCTCCTGATCCCACTAGGGCCAAGGATGTACAGAAAATGGATGGATAACCAAACGCAACAATATTTACTGCCAGAATACCTACTAATCCAAAAAGTATGAAACCTTAAAAAGCACAATTAACTTTTAATTGTTTTCTTTTTCTACCAGATAAGAGATTTTATCATAGACTTTCTCCAAATCAAAAAGAGGCATTGAAGCTACAGCTCTGGGAGAGAAAAGCACAGCTATGAATGAATAATGTGTCGTCTATTGTTGTAAAGAAATAACTGACTGTTTTCTTGACAAGAAAATAGTTCTGACGGATTCTTAAACACATTTCTGGACACATTGCCAACATAGCAAAAAAAACCCAAACAAAATAGAATAAGATTTCCAAAAACATTCTTTGTGCCAGAAAATGTGGGCATCATGTTCATGGCAGGAGTCATGTCAGTTTTATTCACACCCCTTCAAATAACGTGTTACCCAAGCATTTTGGGTAACACGTTACCCAAGTAACCTTTTCAGTTACTTGAGAAAAAGGCGTTCAACTTGCACAAAAGCAAAAGTAAACCTTCAAACATTTGGCATGTTGGAGTGTTCTCATGTCGATTCAACTCAGCAGGTCTAAACACTGAGAGACTCAAGCAAAGTTCTCCCTCCTGAGGTTACACATCAAACGCTCTCAGAACGCTACATAGTTCCATGTGAATGTGGCGAACGCAGTCCTTCGGGATGGAAACAAACACAGCTGGCTTTGTTTGTAACCCATCCACTTCACAGCATCGCCCTGTGCTCGTGTGTGATAACAAAAGGCGCAGGTTACTGTGAGGAGCTGGGTGAAGCAGGAAACCAGGGAGGATCTGGTTGTTGTAAAGGCCACAGCTGGTCTCCAGCACAGCATGTGCAAAGCACTATGCTTCCTTTCATCTGCCTTCACCTCTGTCACCCTTCCCATCTGATTTTAATGACTATACAGCTTGGTTTTCAAAAGGCATGCAGGTGGTAGAAAATAACACTTGAATTAAGTTGTATTTATCAAGTCAATGAAGACTCCACTGTTCCAATGTGTTAATTCAATGTTGTGAAGTAAGATTCTGACCAGATGAAGTCCCTGCAGTGAGAGCAGTAGGTGGGCTGCCTCAGGTAGGTGGCCATGAACTTGTGCCCGTTGACCTGGTGGACCCTCCGCCGAACAGCCCCTTGCCGCTTCCTGGGTCGCATTCGCTGTCGGAAAACCCGCTCCTCATTGTTGGTAGAGCCCGCCTCTGCAAAACAAAACCATCATGTTACATATGTGATGCATTGTAAATACCAAGAAAATCAGTCTGGCATTAAGCAAAGTCTACACAGCTCCCAGCTGGGCTACTAGGTGTAGTAATGAACATTGACATAAACTTTCAGAGCCACATAAAGACAGCTACAAAGTTGGCCTTCTATCACCTGAAGAACATTTCCAAGATCAGATGAGTAATGTTCCAGCATTAGAGGAACTCATCCAGGTATTTATCTTTAGTCACATTGATTATTGCTCCCAGAAAACTGTACAATTGCTGAAACACTGAATTCCTTTAAATCAAGGCTAAAAATCCACCAGGTTAGAATTGCCCTTGTTTAGTAGTAACTGGAACATTGATCAACATACTTGATGTATACTTGCTTGATGGTTTTGATAACATTTGACGAAATGTAATGCTTATTGCTGGTTTCCTAATTGGTTGCTGTATTATAGTTTTTTTTATGGTGAAAAGCACTTTGAACTGCATTGTTGCTGAAACTTGACTTGATTTACCAACCACTAGATGGAGACAACACTGCATGACTGGTACACTGCTAAATGTTTTGCTATTTGTTTTCCTTGGTTTCAATGTACCATGAGCCTCCAAAGTTTGTTTTCATGTAAGCACTGCCTGGTTTCCAGAAGGATCAATAGGGGATTCAGTTACAGTTTAAAACAAATTAATTACACATAATCACAACCAGAAGAGGTGTGGGTGAAGGGCAAGAAGAAGTCAGCTTTGTTTAATGAGACATAAGAACCTTTAATTTCAGTTTGCTTTCAGAAAAATATAGAAAATTGTCAGGTTTCACATAAACACTGAGAAAAGATGTGTCACAGATTTTGTTCTCCCTCTCCTTTAAAAAAAGAAAGTTTTTTAAAAATTGATTTGGCAAAGTCATTTTGAAAATTAAAAACCTCAGATTGTATTTAACAAGAAAAACATGGGGGGACAAAATGTGACAAAAACAGTGAACTGTTGGTCGTGTCCCGTTCCCATCTCTGCCATGTCGACTCAGAGTCCCAGAAACTGTTTAAAATTCCATTGTCCCTGACAAACCTCAAGCCTTCATATGTGTTGTTAAAGAATTTATGTAAGCCACACCCACAATGAACTGTACAGTTCTATAGTGTAATTTTTAAAAATTAACACTAACCCTTCATTTGCACGGTTAGTGTTACATGGTGAAAATAACCTTTAAGCTGGTACTAAGCCCACATTTCTGTTTTAAAATTAGGTTTTATTTGCACCATAACACACAAAAGTTCACAGCAGAACCACCAGAAAATCAACAAAATGTAAGAAAAATAAACCTTTAAAAATGATGCAGCTTTATGTTATTAAAGCTAAAGAGTAATCAGTAATACTTTTATAACAAATTTATGTCAGATCATAATTTCTTGGTTAATGTCAAGTTGTCATAACAAAGACATTTTGAATAATGTCAACTTTGTATTAAAAGTGTCATGATTTACCAAATGACACTTTATGACAACAGTCATAAATACTTATAAAGACTTACTCATGTTCATGACAGGTGTTATGTCATGTTTATGACAGTATCATGACAGTCTTATTCACAACCCGTCAAATAAAGTGTTACCAAAAGAAGAAATGCCATTTAGAAATTTGCTTTCCTGCACACCTATTTTTCATCGAACCAACAGTGGGACAGTCAGAGGAGGTGGATGCTGGTCTTCCAATGACTTTTCCATCCTCCTGGAAGTCATTTCCAGGAGGACGGATTCCATGAATCCTCTTCCTGAAACCAATTCGCTCCTTGTGCTCTTTTCTGAGCCGTTTCTCTTTCAAAACAAGATGGGTGTAGTAGCGCAAGTCTCAAGTCTCTAGACTGCAGCCATGCAGCTCAGAACTGATCTTTCCGTGAACAAGTTAATTTTTTGTATCACTACATATTAAAGCCACAACTGTATATTACATTTTAACTTTTTTTTTCATTTACATTTTATAAAACAGTAAAACAAAAAAGCAATATGGCTATTTCATTTCTAGGATTGTGTTTTGAAACAGTAAAACCAAAAAAACAAACCATACAAGAATTCTGTGTTCATGTTTGCTACATTTTCTTCTACCTGTAGAGTATTTCTTCCCACCACATGCAACAAATTACTGGTTCTTGGCATAAAAAAATCTTATTTTACATGTTTGCCCCATGTGTTGTGCAGCTTCTAAGAAAGTGTAGCATGGGTTTGGACTCAAGTTCACATTTCAGACGACTACATTTTGCTTTTTTTTTTTTCTGCCCAGGGCCCAAGTCATGCTAGGACCACCACTGTTGGTTACAGTTTTCACCTTTTTTACTCCTATTTTTCTCTCTCATCTTTTGTGTCTTGAAAATCTTCAAACAAACCAAAATATATAGTTTTGTAATTCCAATTAAATGGCTGGGACAAAATTTAATCCATTGCAATATGCTCAATTAAATCTTTACTTGTTTTGACAATAATCCTTTCCTAGTTGAGAACAGCTGGGCCAAAAGTGTTTCAAGAGCTTTTAACCAAAGGCAGCAGTTTATCATCCTGCTGTGTCTGTCAGGTTCCGTGTTTTCTGTGTATTTCAAGTTTTCTGTGTCTCTGTGCTCTCCGTGTTGCCCTGTCTCCCCTTGATTACTCCCAGGTGTGTCTCGTTCCCTGATTACCTCTTGTGTATTTAATGTCACCTGTGTCTCTGCGTCTCCTCGTCTGATGTTACCAGTCTGTTGCATATGTCCATTCGTTTACCCTGCACTACCTGTGCTGAGCCTTGTTTCCGCTCTGCAGAGCTGCCACGGTTTTGGACAGTTTTTCCTGGTTTTCTGTTATGAAATCATCTGCATCCATCTCACCTGGGTCTCCTGGCGTCTGCCTCACCACCATCACACACCGATTCCTGACAGTGTCTGTGCGTTTCTAAGTGTGTATTAAATTTAACAGCTTGTATGCAGCTCTGCGGACCGACTTTTCAACCATCTGCTCTCTGTTATGCCAAACACATACAAGTAATGAGTGCTATTTCAGCAGATCTCACTCCTGTCCACAGTGGGACTACGCTACATGCGGTAAAAGGAGCAGAGACACGATAAAGGTCACAGAAGTCCAGAACTAGTTTAAAAAGAAACCATGAAGTGGATATTTCTGTCATCCTGAGCTGGCCTGCTGTTCATTCTGTCTCTCTTCTGCAATGATGTAACCACTCCGTTAGAGAACGCACCACTTTACTAATCAGTTTATCACCCCACATTTCTCCTCTCTGCCCTTTTCTTTCACAGATTCAGTCCCAAATATTATCTAGTGCAAACATCCAGCATTACTTTTCTAAACTGTTTTCATAATCCTTGAGTTTGAATATCATTCTGAAGAAAATAATGTATTTTTGTCTTATTAATAAGCAATTAGCTGTGCTCAAATCTGCTCCTTTTTAAGCAACTTAAAATGCAGTGTAAAACTAATAAAAATCCAACGAGCAGGTGAATTAAATTTTCCTGCTGAAAAAGTAAAACTGCATGCATCATCTGGTTTCCTGACTGTGTTAATGTAAAACTGATAAAGTGGCAAATTAACATACATATTTGAAAAGTAAAAGTTTTATTATAAAAAGGTAAAATGAAGTAAGAGAAGTAGAAACTGAGGGGAAAACACTAGTTTAACACAATGTTAAAATTTGTTGAAATTAGGAAATTTTAATAAATCCTTTTCAAAGTTAATGTATTTTGAATTAATGTAATAAATGACATTGTAAAAATAAACTTGCATGTCTAGATGTTAAATTGCATTATCTTATAAAACAAGAACTTAACAATACAGTCAAAAAGTCAAAAGAAGTTCCTGAACCATACAGTAAGTGGGGCTTATGTCTGACAATGCATATTCTCTCAACTAAATACAGGTGAAATAAACAGCAGTGAGAGCAAAAAAAGTATGCTGGCCGCCCTTCCCACCTTGTTTTAAATATCAACACACATCAACACCACATTTCATTTTATTGTTATGTATGCATATCTTTATCACTGTGGTTTCTCAGTACTCTGGGTTTTTCTCTCCTCCTGCAGGTGTAGAAGCAGAGTTTTAGGGTGTTTACATCAATGCTTCATCTCTATTATTTCATCTTCGTTCGTCCCCTCCGTCCATTTTTTTACATACACATACACGCCTACACACACACACACACACACACACACACACACACACACACACACGTAGCCATGTTTGTATGGCCTGGTAGGGACTCAAGACAAGGCCATCCGTTTTGGGAACCTCCCACTCTGCAAAAAATCATGTAGCATGCTAGAGGGGCAGTGAACAAACATCACACTTTAAATTTACAATAAGACAAACTAGAGTTCCCCAACTTGACAAGAACGTATCTTTTGGGGACTTGTCAGGTTTAAAGTTAAGTGTGGGGAACTAAATACACACTAATAAGTTTTTATTACATTGTTGGTACCTGTAGCACAGTTTCAGGTT
>CAEFZX010016379.1:0-26525 GCA_903066825.1 Alfaro cultratus | reverse complement strand
TGACCTCTAGGGGCTCTCTTCATGAGAGAGCTCTCTCTTTGTGTTTCAGCTCTACCTGGCTGCTACAGGTGCAATGTGTTGGAGCTCATCAGCCACACCATTAAGAGCTTCATGCCAGAGATGTCAGATCCCTTTTGTCCTTGGGCCCTGATCTGATGTGATCTTGACTGTGAGCTGACTGTTGTGGGGACGTGAATGATTTTGCTGTGAGCATATTGTGATAAATCAAGTGTTTAACTAAAATTGTGTTTTCTTTTCACAGTGGAAGCTGGTAGGGGTTCTCTGCCATTTTTGTTGAACTGTTTTCTCCTGTTTTGTGGTTAGCAGGGAGTTCAGGTTTTGTACTTTTCTTTCAGTTCACTCTAGAAAGTTCTTTTTTCTTTTATAGTTAAAAGGGGGTGTTTTGTTTATTGTTTTGGCCTTGGAGACCCTGAAGCTCAAAGCTTCCCTGTGTTTTTTGCCTCCTGTGTTTGAGCTTTTACCTGCACTGTAAAATAAACTGTCCTTTTGCTACTGACATCAACTGTTTGAGATTACTGGTTTTTGTGTTACACCCGGTGCCAACATTTACCCTTAGTGGTCTCAGGGAGGGGTTGTAACACCAGGGAGACATCTAAGAGTTGCAGGACACTGGCTCGTGAGGACCAGGAGTGCCCACCCCTGATCTAGAGTCAATGTCCAGCTTAAGTTATTACAGCTAAAACCTAGAGATCAGGCCTGAAACCTGGGAGTAGTGATGGACTCTGACCTGAACCTTCAGAGCCACATAAAAACAGTTACAAAGTCGGCCTTCTATCACCTGAAGAACATAGAGGACTTGCTGTATGTTTCAGCGAGATCTAGAGAAACTCATCCATGCGTTTGTCTTTAGTCGCATTGATTATTGCAACAGCGTCTTCACAGGTCTGTCCAATAAATCAAACAGCTGCAGCTGATCCAGAACGCTGCTGCTTGCGTTCTCACTAAAACCAGGAAGATGGAGCACATAACACCAGTTTTAAAGTCCCAACACTGGCTCCCGGTAACTCAAAGAATAGACTTTAAAATACTGTTAGTTTATAAATCACTGAACGGCTCAGCACCACAACACATTAAAGCTCTGCTGTTGTATCAACCTCCTAGACCCCTCATGTCTTCTGATTCTGGTTCTGCTCTGCATCCCCAGAACCAGAACCAAACGAAGAGAAGCAGCATTCAGCATCTATGCACCACAAATTTGGAACAAACTTCCAGAAAACTGTAAAACAGCTGAAACACTGACTTCCTTTAAATCTCAACTACAACCCACCTGTTTAGAATTGTATTTGAAACGTAATCAATTATGAATTTAATGGTGGCACTTGACTTAATGTGTAAGGTTTTGATTATTGATTCTATGTTGCATGACTTTGTGTTTTTGTGTTTATGATGTAAAGCACTTTGAAATGCCTTGCTGCTGAAATGCTCTACACAAATAAAATTTGATTAATGATGCTATTTGTTCAATAATGACCTCTGGTTTAATAAAAAATAGTTGAACTCCATTTACTAATTTGGTGACATCTAAAGGCAACTGATTGTAAATGATGTCATTCAATTTGCGTGTCATGTTTTTTAGATTATTTCTAAAAAGACTAAAACCTTGTGCACCTTTTCTTCTATTTTTACAAATCTAGTCTATTTAGCTTTTGTTCATTTCATAAAAATCTCACTTCAACACGTTGCGGTTTGTGGTTTCAGCTTCGTGGACATATACAGTAGAACAGCACTGAAATATGGCATGCAGTCAAGAACAGCTCACTGTTGTTGCACTTCATAGCTTTTTTTTGCTAATAATGCTGATTCATGTAAGAAAACTTTAAGACTTAACATTTTATTCACTCATCACCAGAACAGCACTACACCATAACCACTGTAAAGTGTGATTTAATGTGAAGTGGAGAAAGAGTAGCAGAGTCCTGAGGATGGCACTGTGGAGACGCGGAGAGAAACAGTCACGTCTGAATTTAAAAAGTGTACAGTTCAGCAGCACAGTTGATCAGGCAAACGCTCCCCTCTAATAGGGGCCAAGGGATTGACTCATTATGCATATTGATAACTTCCTTTAGCTCAGGGGAGAGGAAAATGAACATTGCATGGAGACAATACATACGCACAAAAGTCTTTATTATTTTTGCACAGACGGCCTTTATGAAATGATATGGATCGCCCACGTAGTCATTTCTTTCAAGCGTGTTTTTTGCTGCACCCCCTGATAATGAATTTTAAATTCATTATGGAAAATGGTGAATAAGAGGTTACAAAGCGTAAGGCAAGAGCTGCCTTTAATCATTTAATTTTTTCATGACTCATTGATCGTGGTGCATATATGAGTGTTCCCACATATGAGCTAATGAGATGTTTGAATATAGACAGGGGTTTGAGATCTTAGCCAATCCTCGGATTAGGACCTCGGAAAGCATTTGTGTGGGTCTCGTTTATAGAGCTGATGTTAGATTTGTCAGGATTTGGATGAATGGTTTAAAGTTTGATATTTGTCCAACAACATTCACAAAAAGAAGTCTGTTCTACTGGGAGTGTTGATACGGAAGAGGCTGGACACATTCCCATTGGTTTTATATATAAAAAAACAACTATATAATCTGTAGTTAAACTAGCAGAAAAATAACATTTTTGGTGACATTTGGACGACAACAGATTGGATTTTGCATCAGAAGCAATGAAAGCACAGTGTGTTAATAGCAGGTAGGAAACGATTTGAGCAGCACCCACTGTGTGTGTGTTTGTGTGTTTGTGGGTGTGTGTATTTGACAGAGTGACAGATGCTGAGTGGATGGACAACTAATCAATAGCTGGAGTGCAGAACAGATGAACAGGGAGCAGATACTCATTTCTGAGGTAAATAGCCCCATGCTTATTGTGACCAATTGAGTGTGTCATTGATTAATTATTGAGCATACTCAGAGGAGATTCTCCTCCCTCCGTAAGCTGGAGCTGCACTGAGACTGCACTGTTCCTTACTCCAGAGGCAATGTTCCACCGAGCAGTGGAAGAGATATTTTCTATTATGTGAACCGATTTGTATTCTGAAGCCTGAGCTCGCAGTATTTATTTTAAGCCTTTGGTAACAGACACCCTTCTGAAACTGCCTTCCTTTGACCCACATTGGATAAAAGTGCCAGTTGCCAGCTATCGTGTCTTATATTGTCAAGATAGTTCAAGCTTCTACTGAATAAAGCATCGATTTGCAAATATAGCAAGTACTATAACAATTCATATCAAAAGAGATCAGTTAATGCAAAGATTGTAGAAAGATAGTGACTTAGCTCACTGGGAATTGGCAAGTAGCTGAAGCTAAAATAAACTAGATTGGGGCCAAATCTGCTCTACATTTGGTTGTGGTGTAAAAGGGATGAATGTGCAATCCATATTTAAGATATGATACATTTCATAAACCTAACAAAAGATGCACTAAAAGTTTCCTTTATAATAAATAAGAAAAAACAATCAAATAAAAAAAGGCTTTTTACAAAACAGTCTGCCTTGCACCAATCATTGGTTCCTCTTTAGTGATAGGTCCATAGGATAATGGTACTGTATGGTTAGGGTGGAGCTACTGGCATCAAGCCACACTCTCCGCTGATTGAGGGACAGAAAAATGTCACTCCTTGCAACAAGCACGAGCCACACTAGCCCGTCATGTTTGCTGTTGCACTTGTATGACGCTGCCTGCCCAGTGAGAGTTCAGGTTGGGGAGGAAACGCTCTCCTGAATTCACCGTAACGTGAAATAACGTACCAAACTGCAGCGCCGTAACGCGGAAAACAAGGCAAAAGTGTAAGGGGCCAGAGCAGCAGATGCAGAAACAGTGCAGTGCTAACACACATAGTGGAAAGCAGCTCAAACCTGCATTCCAGATTTAAGCTGTCTGTGGCTATGTTTACACGAGACCGCTGCCTGGAAATTGCCAGTATTTTCAGTTGATGGTTGTGAAAAAGTTCCACTCTTAGTCGGCACCTTGAGTCAGCTGTAGTTGTCATGCCAGGCCACTATACAGCGCTGTGAATCTAGCACGTCATCAAACATGAGTTTTTGACCCCTAGCTCAAAAATGACTTGTCTCTGCTTCCTATGAACAAAGCGCTCGTGCGACATATTTATTCCTTATCAGAAATAGTGCTAAACTGAACAGGTTACGTGGCACAAAACGGCACGGTGCTACCTGACACAGTTTTTTGTTGTGTGCTGGTAAAATAAACCCTATAGATGACGGTCTGAGCATTTGCGCTTTCGCACCTGCAGAGTTGCAGCTTGAAAAAGTATAAGCTAATGGCCGTTCAGTCCTGCTTTTTGTGTTCCACTTTGAGTGCTGAATGATGCCTCCGTTCCATTACTGGGTGCACAGAAGTGAAAAGGAAGCTCTTACACGACTGGGCCTCAGCAGGGAGTGAATCTTGAACTCAACGCTTTAGTAAGTTTATCAGAAGAAATGCTTTTGAAGGAGCACATTTCATAAACTTCATAGCAAAAGAGCAACTTGAAAAAATAGCGGCCTCTAAAATAGGTCAGTATATACCTCCCCTGTCATTACTAAAGGCAATCTTCTTTTTTCACAAGTCTTGGTGAAACCTGAGGACATGAAAGTGTCTCATTAAAGACAGATTTCTGCACAGTTTTTTTTTTTTTTGCTTTCTTTTAGGTTTGGTAACTAATTAGGCTGCTTTCCAGGGAAGTGCTGCAGGAATGTGTGCGATAAAGAGGCCGAAGACAAATGCTGGAGAACAGAACGGATAGATAAACATTTCTGAACAGAACCGATAGGAGGATCATTTTTAACGAGAGACAATGACGGCACGCGCCGCTTGCTTGAACAATAGAACAGAAACGGTTTTTCATGTAAGTGTTTGATCTGTGGCATCCTCAAAGCTATTTTTCATTCAGATATGAATCCTTCATAAGTAGATCACTCTTTCTGCAGTTCACATAAAAAAAAGAACACAGCCAGAGAGAAATTTGAGAAAACATAAAGCTCACACCGGTATGTGAAATAACTTCCAGGCCTCGCTTAAGCCGCACACATGCTGCACACAGACCTGGACTAGATTCTCTGATGCTTTTGTAGTCAGAAGTCAACGTGGTTTTTATTGCAGTATGGAATGCAGATGCTTTGTGGTTCATCACTACCAGGTTAACACATTTAGAGACAAACATTTCTCAACAATTTGAAGCTCAGTCAGATTGGATAAATAATGTGAACGCCAATTTTCAAGTCTTGCCACAGATTCATAATTGGATTCAGGACTGGACTTAGATTGGACTATTCAAGCACACAAACAGGGACAGAGGCTGGACTCTTTTTGTATCACCCAAAGTGACTGAAACGTCAAAAGATGTCATGTTAGGGTTGCCGTTTCTGTCCATGTGCAGGAAGACGCATGTGCACCAATGTGCCCTGTTTTGGGGGAGTGGCCGGCACCTTCCCCATTTTTGCAGAAGTCTGCTATTGATGCTTCTCAATCGGAAGGGAAGAAAGAAAGAGCAGCAAAGAAAGAGTCTGAAAACATGTCCATTTCAACGCCATATGAATCTATATACAGATAGAGGGGCTCATCATTGCTAAGTGTTTAATAAACTTGTGGAAACGGTTCAAAAGATTCACTTATGAGACCAACTTTGTAGTTAGAGATGTATTAGGAATGGACTTTCTCTTTAGTCTCTTCTTCAGCAGCCACTTCCAGAATACAGACAGGTTTTATCTTCAAATCCGTCCACTACAGCTGAACTACTGCGCCTCAAGCGCACATGTAGCCAAAACATGGAGAGTTTAAATGAGAACACATGCCTGCCCTGTATGGCTGGCAGGAATGCAAAAAGGACACTTTAAGGTTGAAAATTACTTACAAATTTTCTACTTTTTAAAGGCAAGTAGAAAAAAGAAGAGTTACATAAAACAAATTACGGAGGGGTTGCTTTTAACTAGGATTAAGGTTAAATTTGATAGTTCACAATATTGTAATTTCTTTTGGTTATTTTGGATCAAATTACTCTTGTAAAAGAGAGGGGGCTAGATGCACATGGCAATATCATGTAGAGAAAGAGGATTGTCAAGAAGAAGCAACAGAATCTGTTTCTTTGTAAGCTCACAGAGCACCCTGTTAAGACCAGTGCTGCACAAAAACCTAATTTGATCTAAACCTTTCCACTCTAGCCATAACTTTGTGACCTTTAACAGGTTTCATGCCAGAATTTCCCTTTATTTAGCTTCACTCATCTTCCTATTAGCTTTCACCAGTTTCCCTGTTCCTGCTGAAATCATCTGAACTGAGAACTTTCTTCCATATGTTTGAATATCCATCCGTAAACAGAGATCCTCCTTTCCTTCAAAAATGGCTTTCTCCTTGACAAGGGCACAACTTTTAGATCTCTGTTGCTTCATCGCCTGAAATCCCAACAAAATACATTGAGGTTTGTGACATGACAAAGGTTTAAGTACAGTAAATACTTTAATAGGGCATTGGACAGGACAACAAAAACATATGAAAAAGTATGCAATGAAAAACTTACAAATTGTTGCTCTAAGTATATATTTTACCACATACTTGTCCACAATAGAGTTGTCTGCAAGTTTGTGAAAGCATATCAACAATGTACATATTTTAAAAGAAACAAAGAACACAGTAAGGTGCACAATAAAGATTTTCTCTTCTTTTCTCAATCATTCTTTATTTCCCCCACATACACTATGGACTGTGAAACTGTAAAATCTTATACCCTGCACACTCCATGAAATGAAATGAAAAATGCTTTTGGTTTTCTTTGGTTTTCTTTTTTATTGCTGCTCCCCTGGCTGAAGTAGTTCAAGACAAAAAAGAGAAAATGAAACCTGATAAAAATCCTTTCCGACAGAGAATCTAAACTTGACATGTTCTTCGTATAGTTTGCTATCCACACACAGAGTGTGCGACATTAAGAATGGCGTTTCTCCACATGTTGTGTGGTGAGCTTACATTAAATTATTGCTTTAATGTTCTCTCACCTTCACTTAATGCCATTTTGCGTAGTAAATTTATGTAAACAAAAGAATGGACCCCTTCCAAAATAGTTTTTGTTCAGCATATTCTAGTTCAAGTCTTTTCATATTCTCAGTTTATTCCTTGCTCACCAGGTCATATATAAAAAGTTTTGAAAAATCCTGTTCAATCATTTGCTCGCCATTCATTCTCTGTTGATCAGTTTGACCAAATAATAAACTAAAATCAGCCTTGTAGCAACAAGAAAATTTAAAAACCGTCACTCTGGAACATGTGTCAGACATCGGCCAAATATGTTTGACACATAGTTGATATATGTGCATGTTATATATGTCTCATATTTTTCTCTGCGTCTTTGAGATTATATTTGAAATAGCAGACATTCAAAAATAAAATTCACATAAAGAAATATAAAAATAATTTATAAAGAATAATGCAAAAGAAAAATATGTGAAATAATAATAATACAATAATAAACCATTATGTACTGGTGTAATATTACCTATCAAGTCAGTTTTATTGGTGTTGTGCCAAATTAAATCAGTGTGAAAAGATGTTTGCTATTATTTAATTTTAAGAAGTACTCATTGAATACATAGAAAGCTATAATATTTTAACATTTTAATTGGTAGATTTATTACATTAAAGACATTCTTGATCTTGGTGTGGCCCGACTTGAAAATGAGCTTGTCACCCCTGTGGTATAAAGTTAATGTTGCATTTGAGATTGTTAGAAAAACAAACAAAAAAAACATCTCTTTTAGGAAAAATAACTATTCTTGTCCTAAAGCAAACTTTTGTTGAACAGAAGCTCATTGTTAAAACCTCAACCAAGCTCTAAAAAAATCACTTGAAGAATCTTCTCTTTTAACCAGCCACATCTTGCAGCCAACATCAGCATCTGAGTTTCTCCCCTTCATGCACAAAGTCCGCTCCTGCCATACAGAAATCACTTTTTATACATATTTACATACACGTCACGCTCTGATTGCGAGCGCTCAATTTATATGTGCCTCGCAGGTATAATGCCTCATGATTGCACAAATTATTTGCATGCATAAGTAGGGTATAGAGCACGGTCCCCATGAAATAAAATAAAATGAACCATTAGCATATTTTCAACGTCAGGCGCTTAATCACATCCAGCCGACACGGAGGCAGAAAACTTCAGCTGTGTGTGCTGTCTCAGCCAAACTGCACTTTCATTTTCCACTCTCGGTGGGGTATTTCAGAGCCCGTCCGTGCACCGCATACAGCGTTGTTTATGTTCTGCTTGTAAGTGGAGCCGTGCTGCGACGGCGCGCTGCCCTCGACTGAGCTGTAATGGCACCACTGTGAACCGCTCACCGGCGGCTGGACCGAGGCATGCACGGTCATACGGACGGCAGGAGAACGCCGAGCGGGGGCGTTCAGAAGTTCCCTCTTTGTTGAGCTTTCAGCAGCGTCTCCCTGCATCTGCGACATCAGAGCAGCTGTTGTCGCCTTGCTGAGTTGCACTCGTGTGTTTTTGTTTCATCTCAGGCAAATAGCATTTTATTTTTGTTTTTTTGCAGCTGTAGCGGCCTCCTTGCTATGATAATTTCAGCCCATCTCGTTGTTGTTTAACAGTAAAAGCCTTCCAGCAGTGCCGCATAGAGGAAATCCCGCTTGCTACATCTTTCCAATTGTTCACTAAAAGAGTAAAAAAAAAGGCCAAAGAAGGATTAACGGGCATGCATGGAGGCCTCGGCACAGGTGATGCAAAGTGGGGACTGAATAGAACCACACGAGCAATTTTCCAGCACTTGGATGGAGTTAAAATAAATTGAATTTAATTGGAAATGGGCCATGTTATATAAAGCAGAACATTTAGGCTTTCTGTGGATCTGCCTGAAGGGCTTTGATGCATCAAATCGATGTCAAGAACTAGTGATGATGGCAGACCCTCCCCTCCCTACCACCCTGCTGCATCGACTCACTTTGCCATCGTCTTGGAAAATATAACATTTGAACGCATCGACACAGACACCTCCAGCTGTCAGTAAGGACATGTAAGGCACACCCAGACAAAACTTTGTGGTGTTAGGACTGGTTCTCATTGCCTGTGACTGAGCTGTGATGACACTGCTGTGCATATCGGTGGGTGGCTGGCGGAGGCTCGCACAGTCATCCAAAAAACAGCAAACAGAACTGGTGACACTAAGTTCCCACTTGTCCTCTCATTGCTAGCGCAGTTTCATTATCCATTAATATGACACAAAAAAACCCTGCGAATTAAACTAAAAAGGTATATGATACAAATTGTTTTGACAGACATCTAGTCTGTGCTTAAAGGAATAAAAGACTAAATACACACAATTAATTCCTAATTTGGAAAAACAAAAACAAAACTGTCAGTTTTTGGACAGTTGGAGCAACCAGAGAGAACCAGTGTGCAAGGGGCGAACATGCAAACTTCATACTGAAATTAATTTCTATATGACAAACAACACATATACAGTCAACGGTATTTACTATACAAGGTGGCTAGTTTAGGAATAATTTGGTACATGTTTAACTACCACATGACCTCAAAATCCTTGCAATATGGAATGTGTGGAAAGTCCATCCACTAGACTTTAGAGGTACATATGTACATCATTGGCCTTGTAGAGGTTTGAGGCTAATTCAAAGTAAAATTCAGTAAGCGGATGAGGTCCTGATACAACACTTGAATCAAGATGAGGTCTGGACTTTGACTAACCGGATTTCTAATCTTTAAGGTATTCTGGTACATATTAGGTGCTGTGTTTGGGATTTTTGTCACATGACCCAATTTCTGCAAGACAGACGGCCTTACATTTCACTCTGGAATGTTTTGACACTGAGAAAAAAAAAAAAATCACGGTTGACTCAGTTATTGCGTGGCGCTCGAATCCTGTAGCTGCAAAACAAGCCAAGATCATCACCGTGCCTGTCAGTTGGTGTGGAGCGTTTGTGCTGATGTGCGGTGTTCAGTTTTCACTGAAAATGCCAGAGTGCATTTTCGCCAAACGACCCTTCTTTGTTCCCATTTGTCTGACTTGTTCTCATTTGTCCGTAGAGTCCGAGAGGCAGTCTTTGAGTTTTTCACAATTTCTTTGACCATTGCAGGCCTGACTTCAGGGTAATTCTGCTGGGACATCCTCTACTGGGAAAGGCCGGCAGCTATCTTCATGCTTCTCACTTGTGAATGATTACTCACTCTGCAGAGTCCTTCCTAGAATGATAGGAGGCAACACATGTTTCATGTCTTTTCTTCTTGGCATTGTGTTGACTCACATGTGTGTCTTATAGCTGCAAACTGTTTCAACTCCTAATGGGTTAAAAAAAAAAAGATCAGTAGCAACAACTTTAAGGAAAATCAGGCAAGATTCACAATGCCCCTGACATGCAATTTTTTTGTGACTTGTGATGCATCATCCTCTACATGCTGACATGGCTTATCAGAGCTCTGTCTGGATGAACGAGAGTAGTTTTGACAGGCGGCTTTATTTCATGCTATGAGTTATATGTGTCACAATCACTTCTAAGGTTAGTTTGACAGCCTTTATTCATAACCTCACCAATGAATTTTCTGAATACTGCTGAACATAACTAGAGTTTATGTATATAAAAAAAGGAAATAGAAAAGTCCCAGTATTTTCACAATATAACATGCAGCTGAGATGTCTCAGGTTGTTCACTGGTGGTCAACTAGGATATTGCTTCAAACTGTGCAGTTTTAAATTACCTGGCAAACACATTGCCCAGATCCAAAATAACCGGACCAGCCAGGTCAGTCGTGTGTGTTTAGTGCATCCCAAAACCAGCTGTGATGTAACCGTACCATATAAAATAATTGTTGAAAGGCCAACGCTGGACGTCTGTCAGTGGATCATATCATACATAACAATTAACAATGCTCCATCGTTTCTAGTTGGATGTCTCTGATATAAGGATATATTCTCTAGTTCCGGTTTGTTTGGGCAAAGATTCCAGATTATTTTCTATATAGTAACAAAAACTCCAAATAATACATATAACAGTGCAGTTTGCATTAGACAGACTTTGTATTCCAGCATAGTTAACTTCTTCCTTGGCCAGCTGAAAGTCCAAATCTTAAGTCCAGTGAAAATCACTGGGATTTCCTGAGCAGACATGCATGTCGGCATCTAAACTCTGAAATCCAGCACCAGCTGGACACAGCTTTGAGATCCGACATGCTTCAGTGAACTAACATATCCTGTTGATTACAAATGTTGCTTTATTGGAGTTTTTTATTATTATTGTTATTTTCATGTTCTCCTAGGAGGTCCTCTTAAAGAAAACAACAAAAAACTACAATGTCTAAAATAAGATTTGACCCCTTAAAGCAGCTTAACTCACCAGAGAGAGGCTATGATAGGAAACAAACATTTTCTATAAATAATAATCCATTTGAAATGGGAATTATCAAGATACACTAAAACAGTTTGCACTTTATTTTTCCCTATAACTGCAGTGAGAGTCACTCAGGCTTTTGTTTCCTTGCCTTCAGTTTGCAAAAAATAATTTATACGCCTTAACCTTTTTTTTTTTGTATTTTTGCATCAGATCAGTAAACATTGGGGTGTTTTTGTGAACTGGAAGGGAAATTCCCTTTCACATTACCAAACTAGTAGTAAACAGAGAAGAAGCAAGGTAACTCTGGAGGAACTGCAGAGAATTACAACTCAGGTGAAAGCATTTAGCCAGAGCTACAATAGGTCCAAATCCATTTCTGGTCCAAATCCAGGCCAGAAATGTAACTGAGAGTGTTTGGCAAGACTTTAAGGCCAATATATGTTCTCCATTTAATCTTATTGAACTTAAACTATTTTGCAAAGAGGCATGGGCAACAAATTCAATCACTAGGAGCAAATCTGGTCGAGATAAACCAACAAGCTTTCTTTGTAGCAAAACACTTAAATACACATGCAAGGTTTCCACCAGAAAACCTGCTAAGTCTGGTGGTTTGGGCACTCAGGCAGTCATTCACGCAGCAGCGTGCTGTGTTTTTGAGTTAATTTTTTTTTTTAAATTGATAGGAAATTTGAAAATATCACTTAATAATTATGCGTTATTGGAAGATGAATATCTGAACACCAAGCATAACGTCTCAAAAAATGCAAACATTAAAAAAAAAACTTAAATAAGGAATGCTTAGCCTGGTGGGGGTGCAAGCAAGTAAAGCCTGGTGGCCCGCCAGGCTTATAATACACTGGGGGAAACCCTGTAACATGCACAACAAATTTTTCCATCTACTTCACAATTATGCTGTACCTCATGCTCGTCTATCAAATAGGTAAGTTTGAGGTTGTAATATGACAAAAGGCAAAAAAAAGGGAGATGTTAAAGCATTTATAATACTTTTGAAATGCACAGTGTGGTCTTGTCAGTGCGGTGATTCCAGTTCTTTTACACCAGTTCAATCTAAAAGTAAAATCTTTTGAATGCAATCTTTTCATGACAGAGAAAGCTTCTTTTCTCCTTATGGTCAGACGTGGCTGCCATGACACCTCAAGTTCCCATCAGAGTACGCGCCGTCTACGAGTCTTTAATTTCCTCTGAAGCAGCTTCCTCGAGTTATCTACTTCCCGTGGATCCCGTATGAAGCTAAGCCTTGCATGCTTGTCAAGTCGCCGCATTGTAATGCCTCTGCCTGGAAAAGCTGCCGCATTAAATCTGTCTCACCTTATTCAGTAAAAGGAAAAGGCATTACAGACTCGCTCATCCTTTTGTGCTCCTCTCCAATGGGAACACATAAAGCATGTATTGAAATGTTATTTCTGGTAATTTGCAAGAATTATGATAAAAAAAAAAAAAAAGATGACAAAATCAGACCCTCTGCTCTAAAAGTGTTCTGATGAACAAGGTGATTGCTCTTGTGTGGGCACTCTCAGCTTTTACCAACTTATTAGATAGTTTAAGCAACAGTAGACTTACTGTTAGAGTCACAAAAGGGTCATTTACTTCATGGTACTGCACAGAAGGCTAATAAATGTCAGGAATGGCTTACTTTTTATAGTGTCTCCAGGTTGTAATCAGGATAAGTGAAACTTAAATTATACTAATTTCACATAAAGCTTTTAGTCTGGGCTTCAAAACTGGTCAGAAAATGAGCACATTTATGCATCGTATTGTGAATGTTTATTGTGATCTAAAAACCATCTGGACTTATCACCAGTTTTTAAAAAATCACAAATTTGAAAAACAAAAGTGCAAATTTATTTCCACAGCAGACAGAATTGCTTAAACCATATCCCTACTGCTACACTGTTTTTATTTGCCCATGTACATTTTCATATCTAAAGACAAGTGTAAATGTGAAGAACTTAAACTTATCTTGCAAAGCCTCTTGTCGCATTTATGCGTCCCTTTTGACTCGCCATTGTTTTGGACGGCATGTGTGGACGGAGCATGTAAAGTTTACATCGATGTGGTGTTTCAGAATGAACTATCTTATTTTTGTCTTGTCGTCTCCATTAAGACCACATAAAGTTTGACTGGACTGGGAAAGTCACCGCAGAAGACTTAGGGTAAAGTTAGGGTTTGAAAATAAAAAGATCAACGAGCGCATTTCCAAAAAAATATTGATATATAAAAAATGACTGAGACATTAACAGTTAGACTCCTCTTACATACTTATAAGTGACCTTGAAATAATAATAATAATAATAATAATAATAATAATAATAATACAATTCTCAGCATGGCAGATACTCACAGTAGGAAGCCTTGGATAAAAAAGGCTTAGGCCTTTTTGAGTTTCAAAACTGTGAAAGCTTTGGAACTAATGTTTCATTTATTATTATCACCAGCAAACTATAAAAGATTTCCTGTCTGATGACTCACAGCAAATGGGAGCGTGTGATTGCGGAGCATATCAGATTCGCCAAAGTGCAATGAATTAATGTCCAATCCATCTTGGAAAATGCCTTAAAGACCAACTAAAACATGTTTTATTTGACGCCGTAAAGGCCAGATGATACAAAACGAATTTAGACATTATCAATAAGCACATTTAATGGACCAAATCAAAGTTTTCTCGGTTCTTTATGAAGTCCGACAGCCATTCAAGACGACTAGGAACCAGTAAGGTCAGAACAAATGCCTGAATAACAGGAGGCGCTCGCTGTGATTCGTTTAATAAACACCGTAATGGTAAATTATCCAGTCTGTTTCTTCTTCAGTGATGCAGCAGAGATACTGCTGAAGCTCAATAGTTTACTAATTAAATGCTTAACTTCCTGTTTTTGTCTTCCAACTTTGGTTGCTGCAGTTGCTTCAAACAGTCTGATACTTACATTTTTAGTAGGTTTTTTTTTCCAGCTAAACCCAATTTGCATGAATTTACACTTAATCAGAATCCGAGAGTCTGGATATAATTGTTCAGTTCAGCTTGTTAAAAGCAGTAAGCGCAGTCTCTTACTCAGGATTTCGCCTCTGACTTGGACTTTACATTTTCTGTTTGGGCTCTTCAAGAATGCAATGCCCTGTTTGATTGATGGAGCATGAGAGCTTCCTAAGTGGTCTGAGTATGTACGGGACTTTGTGGTGAATTATTGGTTGTTCATTATCATAATGGCAGCATATCTGAGTCATGGTGCCGTGCGGAGCAGCAGTAGTAACTTATCCATCAAACATCGTCTACATAAACCGGTGTGCACCGGTAATCAGAGAGCTTGAAGGAGAACTGGCATGCGGTGGGACTGCAGCAATTATGATTTAATTGATGTCTGGTCAAATACTGTACCGATTTAACACAAACAAACTTCAGGCACTTTGTGGAAAGCAGCTCAAATTCATACAGAATCCTATAAAACCCAATTTGGTTCAAGGCTTCAGAGGCTTGTTGGGATCGGCTCAGCTCAGAGTAATTAGTGAAAAACAAAGTTTCTGTTTTTTTTAAATCCTGAATTACGCAAAATAAAAAAAATTTAATTTTTTATACTTCTGTTTGAGTCTCAGCTTCTTCTAAAAACAGCCCAAGTGCTTAAAAAAAGCACCCAGCTGTTTTTATTCAAAGAGATATTTTTCGGTGTCTGGACTTTTCTAAAACCTCCCGATTGTTGAGTCACCAAACTGATGGTGAAGGTCCAAAAATCCCCTGAATTGACTTTCTATGCAAGTCCACTTGATTCTCATCTCCCTTCAGTTCTCAGCCTGGGATTTCTCCTGTAGAATTACAACCGGGCCAATTGGTGAACAGAAGAAGAAGTTGTGAATGATGATGTTGATTTTCTGAATTGTTGTAGCTTCTCAGGTTGTCTGTAGCTTTAGCAATGGCAGTAGAGGGAGTGAAAGAAACCATTCAGTCCATGTTGGCTGAGCCAAAATGAAAAGATTTGTACTATTTTATTTGCTGTTAAAGGTATAAAAGTTGATTCTGCCATATTCTTGTGCATATTTTCTCTGCTAATGCTTTATTACAGACAAGAATGTGGGAAGTGAAGCTCATTATTCACCCACAGCATTTTAGGTTGTAGGAATTAGTGGTGTAGGTGAAGTCATTACATTTTTTGGATGCCCCAGATTGCCTTCCGTTTCTTGTTGTGTTTATTATTTTGGCGCCACCTTAATATGAGTGAAGCAGATGAGCAACTGAGTTGTTTCTGTCCAGAGTGCCACAAACCCATAACATGATTACGCAGCGATGATCATGCCAGACACAGTCTCAATCTGGTCCTGTGTATTTAGGGCTAAGTGCTAAAGAGTAGGCAGACTGTCATTTTTGGTCAGGCTAATGGGCTGTTTCTTACCTCTGCAGAGTTATATCTCTGCCATCTGCTGCATGCAGCCTCTCTCTCAACACCTCACTTCTCTCCCTGGAGCTGGAAACGGGCAAATGGCAGAGCGAGAGGCAGCTGAGCGCAGGACCGGGCGCACGTGGATTCACACTTCACACTCCAACTCCGACAGTTTTTTTAACTTTTTTTTTATTTTAAGTTTGTCCTCATAAAGCTAACAGGCACTGTTTCCAGACAGACAGTCTTCAGCAATTATCAACAACAACAGAAACATGCACGTAAAAGTAAACTAAGATTTGCAGTTAATGGATCAATGTCAGGCTAGAGGTTTTCAAAAGATTATCAAAAAAGAAAAAAAAAGCATGCTCACAGAGACCAACGGCGAGGAGAAGCTGTCAGCGTCTCAGTCTGTGGAGTTTTTGACACACGGTCACAGACAGATTGTGACTTAAACTAAAAGAAAACTCTGATTATGAAGAACATATCTAACAGTTTAGGTTGGAAATGAGATATACGTTTTAATATAATAAAAACTACAAGTTAATACATTCTGTTTTACATTTATGTTTGTAAACACTTTGGGATTTTTTTCTGCGCCCTGCTTTACACTTGTGGAGCCCTGCTGCGAGCGGAGTACATGTAACCTGATATTAATAAGTAGCTAATAGGTCCTATATACAAAGATGTCTAAAAATGATCTAGAGGACATAGTAAACGTTTAATGATACCAACGTCTCATTAAACGTCGGTCTCATTAAACGGTGCGACTTTTAAGCTTGCGGCGTGTGAGAGAAAACTAAAACTGCTCATCAGCAAAGTGAAACATGGCGTTGGCAGCCTCATACTGTGGCAGGGTTTCCCTCAGTGTATTATAAGCCTGGCGGGCCACCAGGCTTTACTTGTGCCCCAATCAGGCTAAGCATTGTTAATATATTAGTTTTTTTTAAATGATTGCCTTTTTTTTTAGACCTTATAGTCTTAATCTTCCAGTCTTCCAAAAATGCATAACTAACAAATGATATTTTCAAATTTCCTGTCAACTTTAAACTATTTTTTACTCAAAAACACTGCAGGTGGCTGGATGACTGCCAGGCTTAGCAAGTTTTCGGGGGGGAAACCTTGTGTGGGGATGTTTTTCTTCAGCAGCTTTGATGGGAAGCTGGATGGAGCCGCTAGATGTTGCAAGAAGGAACAGAGACTGGAAATGAGCTTTATCTTCCAGGATGGTAACAGCCTTAAACTTTATTTCACAAATAATGATCAACAATGTTTTAACACTTCTCAGATCTACTACTTTTTTTGTTGCTCTATTGCAAAAAGGCCCAATAAAATGAAATAAAATTTGACGTTTGTGAAGTGACAAACTGAGGATGAATTCTTTATCTCAACACCAACTGTGCAGGAAGCTTTTATAAAGCTACGTTTTCCAGTTATCAGGGCGCAGTTTTTACACTCTCCTTGATCCGCAAGCAGTGTCAAGGTGAAATACAGAAGGTTACACATGTGTACTACACCCCACGGGGGTAAAATTATAACAATCTGGCAGAGTGGCCAAGCCAGGCCTGCAGGCATGGAGCCATATCACTCATGTTCTCTCGTGTACGACAGCCAGGGCACGGTGCCCTCTCCGCCTCCTCAGGAATACAGTAATGTCGCCCCACTACGAATCAGAGTTTGTGACTCAGCTCCCATTTGCACAGAAACCTGTACAATGCATCCATACTGCATGTATGTGAGGAGCTGAATGCTGCTGAAGCGATCCTCGACTCTCCAGCACCAGAGGAGCCATGCTTCCTCTGAGGAGCAGAGCACTCAGACAGTTAGAGCTTCGTCTTTGTGACTCCGCCTTGATGTACTGCAAGCTTATGAGTTAAGACTGAACACAGTCTTAACTCATAAGACTGTGTTAAGACAGTCTTAAACAGTACACGATTGGCTGTGATTCCAGAGCCAATCGTGTACTAAATATTCCTGATACTGGTCCTGGACTTGGCTGGCTCCTATTGAGTTTTCCTGGCAATCTGGCAAACCGATGATGCCAGGTCTGTGGTGACACAGCTGAAGAAAAGCAAAGAACAATCAGCAGCAGCAGCAGCTAAGTGTGGATTCAACTCAAATCGACGGGTTTAGCGTTCGTGACAGGAGGGAAATAACGGTACCAATTTACGTTGGTAGGATTTACGGCAAGCTGTCACACATTTAGTATGGGCCATTATGTTCTCAGTCTGTAATTATTATTTTTTCTTTGCATTTAGTTTTTGATTTTTGGCGCTCACTTGAGTGTTTTTGTTATTTCACCTCTATTTAGACAGAAAACACTCAGTGAAACTGAACAGCAATACTGATATTTTAATGCATCCAATAAAAGTAAGAAATTTAGTATCACAGAAAGAACCAGAGGAAATAGAAAAGCAGTATTTTTAAAATTAATTTTATTAATTAAAAAAAAAGTATTGTTGCTATGAATGGACTGATTGTTTTGGTCTGTTTGGTGTGTTTTTGATGTGTAGAATCAATAAAAAATGAAAACACACACACAAATCTCCAAAAGAAATATATTATGCCCCAGTCAAAAGAAAATTAAAAACAAACCCACAATGTCAATGACATCCAAAGGAGTTGCAAAGTCATTGCTAAGGCTTCTGAAGTTCAGCGAACCAAAGTGAGCCATAATTCTAAAAAGGAGAAAACAAGGACAGTACAATCCCCAGGAGAGGCCCAATAAAAATGCAACACATTTCCATCTAGGAGGTAACAATGTCTAAAACACTGCTAACTCCAGGTACAATCAGGTCACTTTTGATTATTTTACTGCATGAAACAGTAAAAACAAAAAATGGCATACTTGAAAGAGTTCCTAGGCAAAACCACCACTGGACCAAAAAACAAAAGCAAAAATCCCTCTTACTAAAACCAACACAGCATTATGCCTACAGCCAGACACGGTGATGGTGGTGTGGTGGTCCAAGGCTGCATTACTACTCAAGGACCAGGATGACTTGCTTTGGTTGAACCATGAAATCTGCTGAGTAGCAGAAACTCCAAGGCATTCCACCAAGCACTCATGTAGGCTTGATAAAAAAAGAAAGAATTAAACGAAAAGAGGTTTTTAGAGTGCCTTAAAAAAAGAATATGAATTTAAATCAAAATGACATGATGTCACATCACTTTAAACAGACTGTTCAAGCTCAAAAACCTCCCAGTGTGGCTAACCCAACCAAAATAAAACTTCTTCACAGTACAAAACTCATTGTCTGATGGTGCCAAGGGTGGTCAAAGCAATTAGTAGATGTTAGGGCGGGAACGTAGATTTTTAAAAAAAACATAGGCCAGGTTCATGTGGTTAATTTGACGCAGGTTTGTGACTTTTAGCCTGATGTTAAAACTTTGTTTTTGCGGTTCTCCAACCTTCCACACAAAAACAAAAGTCGTAGAAATCTATAAAAAAAATAAAATAAATCACACTGCAAGAAATATGCACTTCAAACTTTGCAGAATCAAAAAAAGTCATATTGTTTGTGTGCAAACAGACTAACCGAAGCAGCGACAATATTGTAATTAAAGCCAGTGAAATGACCTGAGCTGTAAAAATGGAAATGTGATTTTTGCTAGTGCAAGCTGCATAAATGTCATTATTGTCATGGAGCGTGTACTCATATCATTACAGTCTGTCCCGGAGCCAAGCTCACGTTTACTGTACTGTCTGATCTCGTCTGCTGCATATGGATTGCTTCTTAGCTCCTTCTGCTCTCCGGCGTCTTAAGAATTTTATTCCGGGAGATCAGTGAAGGAGTATGAATAAAAGAAAATCCTTGTTCTTGTAGCTGTCAAAGGAGCAACGCATCACAGAAACAAACTCGGTTTGCATATCAACATCCAGGCGCATGACGATGTGCTGTAAAGAGTCCTCATTCATGCTGGTCTCCGTGTGTGAAACTAGGATTTATGTGGAACTGCCTCGAGACAGACAGTAAATCTGCGTGCTCATCTTAATTCATATTAATTATGAACAATCCTGACAAGGTGCTTGGGCTGTAGACACGTTTGACAGTTTCATGGACTATGGGATTTCTGTTGCTGAACTGCAAGAACTGCTGCATAAACAGTCTCATCTGCAGCTTAGAGCAAAGATGAGAGAATTTAGGAACAGGCTTATTAAATGGACCAGCATAATCTAACCAGAGTAAGAGCAATAGATGTTTGAGTTATAGATGACCAACAGGAGTGAGTCCTTCAAAAATGTGAAATAGTCCTTTAATTTAACACCAAATCAGAATTGGCAAATTTTAGCCTCGATTTTAGAGGTGTGCAGTTATTATTTATTACTGTTCTTAGACAGTAAGCATGTAAGTAAGCAACTGAAAACAGATTTTATGTTTTTCTTTTTGAGTGCTTGCGCTGCTCCAAGGGGAAGGTTGCCCTGGGCGATCCATACAACTTCAAATTAAACTGTGAAACACTGCATAGCAGGAAAACAAAGTGTTCTGCCATTTCTTTGCTCTGAGTTTTAAGTTTAATTCATCAGTGGTTGCCAATTTTTTAAAAAGAATTTCCTAATCTTGTTAGAATTTACTTAAAAAAGTAATTCATTTTTAAGTAAATTACTTAAAAGCCATTTTTCTCTTTTCTTCCTTCCTTTCTATTGTTTTTTGAACAGTTCTAGTCTTCGCTTGGTCTTCTGGGTAATCATTTGAGAACTTTCAGTGTTATTGCTAGAGGCTCTTTCTGGTAACTCTTTGTGGGGCTGATTTAAGATCTCTAAAAACTGTGTTGAAGCTGTTGGGACAGAAGTTGTGCAGTTGTAAAGATCATCAGGAAAATCAGAACCACGCTAATTGTGATAAAGATGAAACCAGAGAGAGACTCATTATTATTATTATTATTATTACTACCTTTTTGTTATTATATGTGAACATTTTGAATTATTTAAAAACCCGAATCATATTTACTAAACTTCTTTCACAGAATGAATTACAAAAATAGAAAACAATATGGTAAAATGATGCAGCGCAGTAAACAAACAATTCAATTTCTTGGGTAAATAATACATGGTAGTGTTAGCTATATTTAATATTCACACTTTGACAAAAGAACTGGTCATAAAGTCAATACAGACATACTCAATTTAAGTTAGTGTCAAATATCATGCATTAATATTCTCAAATTCAGTTCAATAAAAGTCTTGTTTGAAATTAACTACTTTGCTAATTAGCTTAATTTTTGGATTATCCATCCATTGGCTATACCCACTCATCCCTGCAGGGTGGCAGGAGGACTGGTGTCTGTCATTGAGCAAAAGACAGGGTAAAACCTGCATAGGTCAAGAGACCAATTAACCTAACAGTCGTGTTTTCGGACTGTGGGAGGAAGCCAGAGTACCTGGAGAGAACGAGCAAACTCAAAGCAGAAAGACTCCAGGCATCACATGCCATCTGGATATGTAACATATCGATGTCCTAGTTTAATCTGACACACTTTTTAGCATCCTTTGACAACTGTGACCATGAAGTGCTCCTTTGGGAGACAGGATATATTTTAGAGACATCGTATGAATCGGAGATTCTCACCTTCACCCACATCACCACAACCCCACTGGTGCTTCTTTTCCTCGTATTGATTCCTCTGATATCCCTCTGCAACAGGAGCTTGGTCGAAGCCGAGTTTGTTGGGGGTTTTTTTTCACTGTGCAAGATTAATAAGGGGCACAGTGACGGGTCAGAAAAAAAAAAGGACGATGAAAAGATACAGTTCACGGCGAAGGTCGTCACAACGCCCCGCACGCCTTCAAAAGAGCAGGAATTGGCTGCATCTCGTGGGCAAACTGCAAACTCACTGTCGATAGAAATATTAATACATTTTTCTTCCACTTCAAAGACAGGCTGGCAGTAGCTTGATTGTTTTTTTTTTGTTTTTTTTTTTATTATTCCTCTTTCAGAATGAAGCATGTACCTTTCTTTCCCCAGGTAACTACGAGTAGAAGATTAATCCCAGACACATCACTCTTAAGCTCTTTCGCCCAACATTTTCCACACTCCCTTTGCCTTTTCTTTTCGTGCGTTTTCCTTCATTGGCTGCACAGCTGTTCCTCCAATAATTACCGGGCATCATCCATGACTACCCCCTCCACCTTGCTGTTCTTTAATCTGCTGTACTGTATGTAAGCACGCACGCAGTTTTTCCTGCTGACGTACGGGAACCTCGAGATTTAAAGGCTGCAAGGTTGTTAAAGGGAAAGAAGCAGATGGATGAGGACTGTCTTGAGTGGCTCCAGGAAATTAACACCGTCTTTATTGCCTCTTGCCAGTTACCTTCACCACCCACCCACACACACAAGCGCATACACAAGGCATTTAACTATTACCAGTACAATGCAGCCCGCTATGGCAACTCCCAAAGCTCAAAAGACAGGGGGAAATGTCAGGATTATATGAAAGCATGAGCTGTAATCAGACGATAATGGCGTCTCCCATGACGGCGAGTTGACAGAAGGATGATCGAGCCTCTGGGAGGCTGTTGTCAATAACCTGCTGAAGCAGATAAAATGACATTACAGTCAATTAGCTGACAAGCTCACACAGATGCACGATGCAGTGCCTCATTCTGTACAATGGAGCAGGTTGAAGCCAACAGATTCTGTTGGCTAATTTTACGGCAGGAATTGAGACAGGCATATTCTACAGTCTGTAAACAAGCAAATCTGAAATGTGATTGCTTTGTTGAGTGTTGCTGTTGAAGTTAATAAGAGATAGACAAAACAACGGCACAACAAATGACCGTGAAGAGGATACTGAGGGCAGCAGACAAGGATATTGGAGTGTCTAGGATTTGTTTATGAGCCACTGAAGGAGCAGGGCACTCTACTCATACTCACTCCATGGGCTTTTCAGGTGAATTGGAAAACAATATTCTTCTGTGATCAGCGCAGAAGAATAATGTAGAAAAACAATGGAGGCGAGGCAGAGATCCATAGCTTAGGTGGGAGAATAGGTTGACAGGATGACTATTAGTAGCGCATTTCACAAGTCTGACCTTTAAGGAGGCGTGGCCATCGATGAAAGAAACCCTCCAGAAGTGCAGGTTGTGGTTTGCCAAGCCACAAGGGAGACATAAAACATACAGAAGGCAGTTCTCCGGTTCTCTGGAGACCAAACATGCACACTGTGACTTCCATCACAACACCATGCGTGGTGTAAAACCTGACCAGATGTCTGGAAAGAGATGTAGAACAAAAATGCAAGGCAAAAAAAAAAAAAAAAAGTGAAAGTTCACCGTCCAGCTAGACGAGCCCACAGCAACATACACCCAGACCTACTGTGTAATGGTTATAATAAAACCATTCTCATTTCTTAAAAATCACCCAATAAAAAACCACATCTAATTCTGTGACTAAACCATCCAATCTCACTGAGCTTAAATTATTTTGCCATGATAAGTGGGGAAAAAGGACCAATCTCTAAATGTGCAAGTTTGGTAGAGACATACTCCGAGAAACTTAACAGCAATGCACTGCTCCTTTCTTTGTCAAGTGACCGTCAGTAAAAGACACTTCCAAATAAAATGTACTGTTGTTATAATTACTTTGTTTTGGGCTGTCACATAAGATTTTAAGAAAATAAGTTCATCTAAATAAGTTCCGGTGGTGTCTTTTCAGACACTTTATATTTTTGTTCTAAGCTATTTGCTATAAAATGATAGTAAACTAATTTGATGTTATCTGATGCAGGACAGATACTTCAAAGTCATAAAAAATAAAATAAATAAATAAATAAACCCCCGAAACAACTCAAAATAACACGGCATAATGACACCGAAGGGAACGCATGATATCCTGCCCTTGACGTCCACTGAGGTGATTTCCTAAAAGCTAGCCGGCACTAATTTTCTTTTTGGCCGGATGTAATTTGTCAGAGAAAATGTTTGTTCCCACCGAAGAGAAATGAGGAAAGCCACATTTTTTGACCCCAAACGTACAGTCTGCTTCATCTTTGTAAACTCACCTCCACTTCGCTGCTCCCCTCTTCCTTTTCCGCGTGACTCTCGTTGCCTCTATGCGCTGAAATCACCATCTGGGAAAGCCTGATAAGCTCCGAGGCAGACACCAGCATCGGAGCACTGAGTTGAAGAGCTGCCTCGAGACAGCCAGTAGGTTAGCCATACCACTGCATACCCTTCCAAGCGCAGAGGGTTAGGACATGGCAAACAATATCTGCCTGTCTTTTTTTTTTTTCCCATCAGCAATTTTTACATGTATCTTTCTCACTTCCCCCCACCCCTTTTTTTTCCACGCCTCAGTAGAATTGTATGACTCCAGCATAAAGTTTATGTTGAACAACTTTTCTAAAAAGTCACTGCTGTGTGTCAGCTTCCAGGTGTAAGAGATTATCCTCTACTTTAAAGCTTGTGTGTCCTCAGTCTACGGGATTTCTCTCTCTGAAAGGCCTTTATGAAACAAAGCTCATGTTTATTCATTCCATCCTTAAACCTGCAGAAAATCACCAGCAGAGTTTGGTTGTCACCGGCCAAAATTAGTCATAAACTGCTTTGTTGGGATCCTGCACAGAATGGATATTAGTCTATTTCACCAGAAGTATCAAAAAAGCTGTGTCCGGAATGAAAAAATAAAAGGAAAGAAAAAGACACCTGGATGATTCAGTGCCAGAACCCCCGGAGCTTTGATGTGATAAATTCAGTTGAAATGGATTAGCTTGTTTTTTTTCTACAGGTGTACCAGTTTCCTTGCACAGTCCCAAACCCTAAATGTTAGTTAAATTCCTCTGTGACGCCTTTAAGTTGAACTGATAACCTGTCCTGTTTGGGTCAAAACTTTTGCCGATCAGCTACTTGGATAAACTCCAGCTACACTAGCAAGCTGAAAAACATTAGCTACAAAAACTGGATAGAGGATTACTTAATGTCTTTATTAAATATTGTCTTGATATTATTAAAATATTGTACAATTACTTCCTATATTCATCTTAAAGGGGGCGTTCAGAATATGTTGGATGAATCTCTTTGTGTCTTCAGTATAAATTCAGATAAGTAGGCGCTGGGCTAACGCTAACAGCTAGCTTAAGAGAGATCACAATCAAACTGGACTTCTAACGCATTTAAAAACTCAGATCTCAAAAACATTAAATTGGTTTAAGCCAATACTAGCTTATTTCTTCTTCTGTACAGTGGACCCCCACCTATTGAAGAATTTTTATGTGTAGTTAAAAACAAAGATAAAGTATTTATGGTTTTTATTTTTAGAGTATATCTAAAACATATGAAAGAACATGCAGTTTGGGAAGCTTAAATAACCAAAGGCAATACTACTCGACATGCTATTAGATTGTGTTTGGAAAGCATTCATTTACCGTGCCGCTAATTAGCGCAACTCTTCATATTCATGCATATTTGGTGGTTAAGCTATTGGAATATGCAGGTATATGCATTTTGAGAATATTCCTGCCCACGTTAATACAGGGCTCCACTAAAATGTAATTTTAAATCATATTCTGTCAGATTAACTGTCTGACATAAAAGCTAACATGTGGAAGGAAAATAAAAAAAATATTATGGTGGTTTAAGTAAACACTATTCTATAAAGTTTCTCTGGTGGGAAACATTTTCTATGGTTCTCTTCTAAGTATGTATGATTTCTGTGCAAACGCAGCGATTGAAGGTTCAGAAAGTAACATTCGTATGAACCGCATTGACGTTTTCAACATCGGAGTTGACATTAGAAGGCTGTTTTGCTCTTGGCCCCTCTCAGACTGTTAGCTTTACCGTCAACAACTCGGTGCTAAATGAAGACACCAATCTACTGCAGGAAACATTGATTGCTTATAACCTTTTAACTTAACACTACATCAAGAATCCTGAACTATTCCTTTAAAAATAATCAGAGCTGCCATATAATTTGGGTAGAGAGAGGAACCATGTAACAGAGCGTGCACCTCTCACCCAAGGGAATTAATGGTCTGTTTTTCTGCACCTCTGACCCCGTCTTGCACTTTTCCCTCCCACTGGATCCGTCTTCCTCTATGATTTATGTAACTTCTCTATATGAAACACAAATAAAATGGCCCAAAAATAAGTTGGAAAAATACTGACCCTGAGTGCCAATATTAGATCATCCTCCTACAGAATGGACTCAATGTAGCTTACATTACACGTTCCTGTTGTTTCCAGCTCTGTTTGTAAATGGTGCAGCTACGGCCCATCCTTATTTTTGAACAGGTGTTTGTGGCGTGTGTGATTTTCATTTTGTTTGGCTCTCCTAACTTTCTGCATTGCTGGTGTGCCATTTAAAAATTGGTTGAGGAAACGCACCAAAACACATACATGAGACAGAAAGCCAAGCAAATCAGTCACTATGCAGGACTTTGTGACTGATTCGCTGACACAAAAGACTGAAAGCAACAAGCTACAATTAGTTTTGGCTGAAGCGTGGCCAGTAATTATTTAAAGATTGCAACCAATGAAACTGAATGCAAAATACACTGCCTGGCCAAAATAAAAGTCGCCACCTGGATTTAACTAAGCAAATAGGTACAAGCCTCCTATTGGACAATTACTGCATAGGCAATTATCTTTCAGCTGGCAACAAGTTATTTAACCCCAGCTGATGCAATGAGTAACTCCTCATTTCTTAAACAACCATGGCAAAAGACACATCCTGTGGTTGTGGAAAAGACGTTAGTCTGTTTGGCATGCATCAAGCAGAGAAAACATCTAAGGAGATTGCAGAAACTACTAGAATTGGGTTAAGAACTGTCCAACGC
>CAEFZX010016372.1:0-27500 GCA_903066825.1 Alfaro cultratus | reverse complement strand
CACCTAGTCAGTGGAAAGGAAGAGAGACAACGCAGAAAGAAAGTCTGTGCAAACATACAGGTGAGTCTCAATAAATTAGAATGATTGAGAAGTTCCAGGTTCCAGAAAGTATTCACAGCGATTCATTTTTTCCACATTTTGCTAAACTGCAGCCAATTGTATTAAAATAATCTCTTTCCTTAAAATTCTAAACACAAATATCCCATGACTATATGTAAATTTTCGTGGGGTTTTTGGTAATTTATTGGAAATAGAAAACCAAGAAAAGTCATCAATAATTGCTGCTCAGCCAGTTGAGGTGTAGTGGGAAGTCTGGGCCTCCCTGCCCAGGCTGCTGACCCCGCCACCCGACCCCAGATGAACAAAATATGATAATAAATACATAAATGCAACATGTTTGACAATGCTTTCTTTCAACCTGAAGTAAATTATTATTTTATTTGTTCTGTTACAGCTACTAGCTGCAGTTCGTCAGCACGGTGCGGATCACTGCTCACCCACCTCACCATCATATCACACTCATGAAGAAATGCGGCCTCAATGTGTGGCATTGGGTCATAATGTAGTTCTATAAACGATCAAAGTTCTCAAATTCACCCAATGAGAAACTGAAATGTATTCTAGCACACATGAATGTCTCAGATCATATAAGTTTTCCTACCAGTATTTTTCTTCTTGTCATCTCCAAAGCCACGATGTGCGCTTGTTGGCTTTAAGATGTTCAATTATTCTGTTGCTCTTTCTGCTGCTATACAATCCATCAGCGTGTTGTAGTTTGGAGATAGTTTGCTTCTGCACAACAGTGTGGAGAATTCTCTTCTCTTAAAATATTACTCTTCTTCAAACATGTCTGGTGGTATTTTCACATCTCTGTAAGACAATTTTCATTTTAGTCTTTTTAACGCACATTTTGTAAATTATTTTTGAAGTTGCACATTCCTTTCTTGGACGTTAGTTTGGATAGGAGTATGCTTTTTTTAATAAGTGCAGTTTTTATTCTGTCATTTTCCCCTTACTGTAAGGTAAGTCATTCTCAGTTGTGTTTTTTAAATGTGTTTTTTATGCTTGTATCTTTGTGTGAACCTCCATGCCTTAATTACCCGTCGCTTTGCAGCTGTTACACCTGTTACAACTGCATTTCCCCACTGTGGGACAGTAAAGGGTATTTCTTTTCTTCCATCTCTGTTCACATTTTAGAGAGCTGGGACGTCCGAACAATATCCCACCCAGATCAAACCACAATGCTTAAACAACCTGTAAAACCCTCAGGATCACCAAAAGTCAATTTCCATTTTAAATGTTAATATTCATGACAGTATAACTAAATAATGCCAGAGTAGGCCAGGGCATCTTATGTTTGGAACATTTCATAATCAGAATATGTTTGTAACAATGTCTCCAAAAATAATTCTTTGGATGAACATAAAAAAAATCATGGAAAGGATTTCCACCTGATTACTTAGCTTTATTTCAGCACCATGCAATTCTGTAACTCCAATTTAAAGCAAATGTCTTAGGTCAACTTAATTTATTTTGGTTATTCTAATTTAAAGCAAATGCGTTGGCTCAACTTAACTTTTAAGGTTTATTCAACTCATTAACTATAGTTGGACCCAATGTAATTTAATAGAACCAGCCCAATTAATTTGCAATGTTTTGGACCAAATAATTGACTTTACTTGATTAAGATGAATGCATATTTAGTTGAAACCATCTTATTTTACAGTGGTACCTTCACATGTGACCCAGCTGTCCAATCACGTCCCATATACTTTCCATACACATTTCAGATCACAGTAAAGAGCTGAAGTTTAAAAACCCAGCCACCGTACTGTATTTTCATGCTGTAGTTTTTACAGCCATTTGTTACAGCGCAGTTCTTAAGCGCCAGTAGGGCCTTGCAGAGAAAAACAAATATCTGTAATGTGTAACTAAAACCGCCTTGAAGTTTTCCCAGGCGCAAAACAGTTGTCGTGTGATCTTCCGTAATCTCGCTAGCATCTCGCGTGATCTCCGGATCTCGCTGGACCCTCTTCGGCGGGAGATCAGCCTAACTAAATGAAATCACATTATCTCAACTTGAATACATTTTATTATCGCTAAGTAGTTGAATTTTATGTTTATCTGACATGATTTTATTGTGTTTGCCTTTGAAACATAAAATTATTTTGTTGAAAAAACATGTTATTTTTTTGTAAATGCAATAACCACCTCAGTTCAATTTTTTGACACAAGCATGGAGCAAGCAGAAAATGGTGCAAATGGTAGAGAAACGCTGATTAATTGCCAGCTAGCCATCACTTCATGTGATGTTAGCACATGTTAGCCACTGACTTGAGTACTACAGAAACTCTGAATACATAGAAACGTGACCAAACATAGCAACAGTGTTCTTATATATATATATATATATATATATATATATGCACAATGTTGCTATGTTTGCTGCCAGGAAAATTGAGTCTTCGCTGGAGTTTTCTGAGTTACGCAAAACGATTATCTCGCGTGGCCTCGTGTGATTTCCCATGAACTTGCGTGATCTCGCTCGTCGTCTTCAGCACAAGATCAGTCTGACTATAATGAATCTTGTTATCTCAACATGATTAAATTTCATAAACGTTAAGTTGCTGAATTTTTTGTTTATCCAACATGATTTTATCACGTTTTCGTTTGAAACATGAAATTATTGTGTTAAAAGTACATGATATTCTTTTGTTAATGTAATAACCCCCTAAGTTCAGCACAACCCCTCTGAATCCCCCACCTGACTCCAACACACAAGCTAAAGCTTTATAGCTAAACACACACATTTTTATCTACACGAGCATCTAGTTTAAATACTTTATAAGCTGTGGACTACTTATTACTTTATACACTCAACCCAGAACAAGAATCAAACATATTAGTTAGAACAAAAAGATCCAGTGGATCTATTCTTATTCTGCTTAGAAACCCAGAACATTACCTTAGCTCAACATTTAGCACCATCTACTTTATAGAACCAGACAGAACCAACACCTAATTCAGACTTTTTTTGTTTTTTCTCTTTGCTTTGGTTTTCCTTTGGTTTATTGTTTTGTTTGTATTTTCCTCTAATTCATGCAAATCACTTTGAATTGCCTTGTTGCTGAAAATGTGCTATATAAATAAAATTACCTTACCTATCTGCCTTACAAAAACACCTTTAAAGCACGGTGGTGGAAGGCTGTTGACCAGAGCGTTTTGCAGCTATAGATCTTGTTCACCCAGCAGTTACTGAGAAACCATGAGCTCCGCTGAAGCTTTTGAGAGTTAAATGTGAGGAAATCGGTCTGAAAGTTAAAGCTCGACTCTAAAACATTTATCAACAGGATATTTATTCCAAACACAGGAGTAAATCTACAACTTAAATGGGTGAAGAAGAAAATAGTCTGTCTATCTGTCCGTCCATCCGTAATAGTCTTCCCTTCTCCTCTAAGTTTTGCTATGTTGATAAACTATACTGTATCTGTGTAGATCTTTTTCATTGTTTAATGCTGTATATACTATATTACCCTAAAGTCTTTCGTTGGCATTGCTAATTTTATTACTCAGTATTATCATTTGTTGCATTTTCTCCCTGTACTATAAGACTTTATGGTTTTTATTTTAAATTATTCTCTGTGCTCCGGCAGCAATCCAATTTCTTCACAATGATCCTTGAAGTCAGATCTTATCTAATTAAATTTGTTTTTATTTGCTGTGGAAAATGTGAAAGTTTAGAGAAAGTGTAACCCCCCAGTGAAATAACCAGCAAGCTCCCATTCATCCTGTCCGCTCTACACTGGAGCGGCCGTATGTTTCTGTCAACAGAGGTTTGACTAGTAAATAACTGTCAAGTAGGCTATTCTATAAGGAGTGTGTATAAATGATGCCGAGAAGATACACAGTTTGTGATTCTGGCCTATTAGTGGAATTTAGTGGCAAAAAAAGACAGATGAACAAAGAGAGATAGCCAGAGACACGGTGAGGTGTAGGCCAGGGACACACTTGATGGGATTTCAGAAATCTATGAGGTTGGTGATAAATGTCTAAAACAATTTTGCCTGCCCATTGAAAAGCCATTTGTTTTCATTAGATACCAGTCCTTGGGTAAGTCTACAATGGGAACATAGAAGGTTGGTTGAAGCTGATGTTGACGACTGGTATAGACGGCGTTAGCTAAATAAATGAATCTAATTTCAGCAGTGAAGAAGTCCAGATAGTTAGATATTAGCTATATTTAACAGTAGCTCTTAATGTTCTGCTGCAGTATGTAGGCTCCCAATTGACAGTAAGTACTAACACAGGATGCCAGATGACTGTGACTGAGTGATTGAGGAGGTTTTCTTCTAAAAAGAAACATTGTTTGATTTCTGACTTCAATAAAAACCCAGACATTAACTGATCCTCAACAAATCTTCTTGCCACTCCTCAAAAGCTACTCTGCCATTATAAGGAAGTAACCCTAAAATGGAAGCAAGTCAAGAATCATCTTATGATTAGCTGATAAAAATCACATAGACCAGACATTATGGGAAACTCTGACTTTGCTTTTAACAAAGTGCAATTTCAACATGTAATTTCAAAATTTACAGTCCAAATGGAGGGTTCTACATTAACTGAGTCAAGAGCAAGCATTAACGTTCTTAGGTTACACCTGGAATGGGCCATCACTTCACATAGTGAGAACGTTCATGTGTTTAGACAGATCAGGATTCAATCTTATCTTTGATGATATGGACCCTATTTACTCTAAAAGACGGTCTCTATAATCCTGAAGGTAACGTCTCCTTTGATATTTTTACTAACCTTTCAGGAAACCAATACAATACCAAATTCTCACATTTCAAAGCTGCGTGTGGTTAAGGAGAGGGTATGTAAACTGGCCGGACTGCTCTGGATGTGTCTCTTTGGTTTTGTTGGTATCTACAGCGCTCCACACCACAACAATGCAGGAATGTCTGAATGATCCGGAGCTTGAAGGTCACATCTGCTTGGCTTTATGCCGTGGTGTGAAAGTGCTGCTGATCTACAGCAGCAGTGGAAACTAGTGGTGCAAATTTGGAAAACCAAATTGTAATTTTAGCTTACACATTTTAGCCCTTGGTGGAGATTAACAGACACTCTAAGATGCCATCAGATGATAAAGAAATGCCAAACGCTTCACAAGTGCCACCAGGGAAACATTTTCATGCCCGGTGAGTCTTTAACATTCTATCAACTTTGTATCTATTATATTGTAAAAAGCTATTCTATATTATATCACCTTTAATTTTCATGCAAATAATTTTAAATATGGTCTCTATTGTACTATTTTGATTGAGAGGAATCCTTTCAGTTTTGGACAAGTCAAACGACTTACAGATAAATCCTGTATGCTACTTTAGAGCATCATTGTGAACTGTTGTAACTGTAATATACCAGATCATACTTTTGGGCTTTAAACCCACATACATATATGTCTTTTTCTCCCAAAGGCGTAAAGTTGTGCTAATTTTGTTTTCTCACATTTTTAAAATAACTAATTTTAAAATAATAAGGAATTAAGATATCCATGTGTAAGATATGTTTTAACAAAAGTGATTTGTATACCATCATATGAAGTCATACACAGTTTCAGTAATTTTAACCTATTTTGTGTCCGTATAGATTGGCCTTTTCATCTCTGAGAGGTTTTGTTCATGCAGAGCTGAAAACGACCAGAATCAATAAGAGAGAGAAATAGAAAAATGGCATGGCTCTCTCTCCAGATTAAAGATCTAATCTCCAATATCCATTTACAGCTCAGGGCAACAAAGCAGCAACACTGCATCCCACTTACATCTCCAGAACCATATTAGCTATTCTAAGACCAAACACTTTTACTGTTGATACTTTAAGGTTTTTAAATTAGAAGCTCTTCATTTCTTTCTCATAATGAGGGGAATGGAATTTGGTTTGAGTGTGGATTTGCATTTGACATAAAGTTCTCCATTTGACAAAGCCTTGACTTAGATGGGATGACAATTTAATGCTGTCAGTATAATAGACCTACTTAATTCTCCCTTCCCCCCCATTCCACTCATGCTTCTCTTTCTAAGGCAGCTGAATTTTGGAGTTAAATGTTGGTACCCTGCAGACTCACAGGGACACGTTAACAAACACCGACATGGATGTAGGTTGTCATGAATATTCTTGCTTGCTGTTTGGTGTCATTCTTTCTATCTTGTGTTGCTCTCCTCCCTCTTTTCCTTCATCCTTTCCTTTCTAAAGGAGAAGCGCCTTTGTAGTTTCTGTCTGCTCTTATCGGTCCTGGCATGAAGCACTCGCCTCTGCCACTGTCCTCATGTTCTCAGCAAGCTTCCACTTTTGTGTTGCCTAATGAACTCTGACCAAAATTAGACATACTTTTCAAGTTTTAAACTGAAGGAACCCCTTCAATGATTCTTTTGTGAAGCGGTGCCACCACTGTGAAGGCAGGGTGTGTGTCTAAATGTGTGTAAATCACTATGTGTGTGTACAAAAAGTAGTAACAGAGCACTTTGTGGTGTATTTTGTGATTAACATTAACTTAACATTTTAGTGGCAGTGATTTCTCTCATGCACATATTTAGCACTATTAAGGGTGCAGTTTTAGCAGCATTGAAAATTCAGGATTTCAATACATTTCATTTCTTAGTTCCTTAACTTTCCAGACTCAAATTCTTACAGATTATTTTTAAATATTGTGGACATTTTAGGAGGAAAAAAAATCAAACTGCTTGAATGGGATTTCATGAATCATAAAACACCATAATGCTAAAACTGGCTTTGATTTTTGATATAAACCCATATTGATGCTTTTTGGGATCTGGACAAACTGAAAACAGTTATATGTTAATGACAATAAGTCGTAGAAATAAGGATTAGATTATCTGACTAAATGCAGATTCTGTTTGATCTTTCTGGTACCTTTTATTACTTTTAGAAAAACTTTAACCAAGTCCAGTTTAAGGTCCACCAGTGTGGCCCAACTTGGAGGTGAATTTGTCCTCAGCCCAATAAGTTGCAATATGACCGTTTTGATTAGCTTGATGTGTTGTCAGAAAGTCACATTGCAAAAATACTGATGGAAAATCAAGTGGCAGATTTATGATAAGCATGTCATTCAAATCATTTTAAAATGACCGCATTTATGAAATGTTTCCCATACTAATCGAAGCCTGGAAAATGATAAAATCAAATTCCAGGCTCTTCCACACAGCATAGGAGCCCTGAGAATTTCATACAGTCATTTCAACTGGTTTTGATGTTACATACAATATATTGATTTTATTTAGAAAAAGCTGTAAACATATTGTGTGTTTGCAATTGGTTGCCAACAATAGGGCAGTTTAATAATGCTTGTTTTAGCTTTTTTGTTTCATAAGTATAAATCCAATGCTGATTAATCTGAGATAAAAAACAAACTAAAAAAAAACCAAGTACGCAGTTTTGCTTTATTCTTATCTCCTTTCAATGCTCCCTCTGGACTTTCTCCCATTAACTTGGTAGAATTTCAACCGGGCCAATCAGTGAACAGAAGTAGAAGTTGTGGGTGATGACAACATTCTGCGGCGTTTTAGAGTTGTAGTCTGCCTTTAGTTTCAGCAACGGCAGCGCAGGAAGTGAATGAAGCCGTTCAGTCCGCGTTGGCCACACTTCCAAATATTGAATTAGCATTATCAACCATCTGGTTTGGCCCTTCTGTCTTCACAGTGGGGGATGTTTGTTTACAGCGCAGGCAATTTCCGGTAAGCTTCACAGCGTCAAACTGGCACTTCACAAGTGGTCAGTTTGTCCTCCAGGAACCTATAGCAGCAACGCCACAGCAAAACATAAACCAGCCGATCAGATTTATCAAAAAAGAAAGTTTTAATCTTAGCCTTAAAATGATGTCGGCGCTGTGTTGGAAATAATCAGGTCTGATGTATGATGGGGCTTGATTATAAAAGGCTTTTTGTGTGAGAAGGAGAATTTTAAATTGTTATTCTGGATTTAATGGGAGCCAGTGGAGGTTAGCTAAAACAGAATAATATGTTTTCATCAAAACTTTTTTTTGGATCAGCTGAAGGTTTTTAACTACATTTTATTGATTTCTTGATAGAAAAGGATCCTTCAGATAGTACTGCAAATATTCTTAATTGGACCCTCCACACAGGTTTCATGGTAAATTTTACTTTTATACTAATGAGAATGTAGCTAGAGATATCTCATTGGGATTTTGCCTTAGCAAAGTATCAGATACATCCTAATATGGCTAGTTAGAGCAATTTCACATGTCTGGAAAGCCTTTGTGAAGGTGATTTTAAGTTAAAATGTTCTGCCATACATCTTCATCTTCTTCCTCCTTCCTGAGGAGGACCTGGAAATTTGCAGTAAGAGTTTTTAATTAAAGTTATGACGACATTGAAACACAGGATCAGGTTCAGCAAATACAGTAAGGCAGAGAAATTAAAAAAATACTCTAAAACAGGGGTGGGCACTCCCGGTCCTCGAGGGCCAGCCTCCTGCAACTTTTAGATGTATCTCTACTTCAACATACCAAATAATGAGGTCATTAGCAGGACTCTGGAGAACCTGACTGCACTTGGGAGGTGAGTCAGCTATTGGATTCAGGTGTGTTGGACCAGGGAGACATCGAAGAGTTGCAGGACACCAGCCCTTGAGGACCAGGAGTGCCCACCCCTGCTCTAAAAGGATCCTGTGTTAGTGGAGATAGAGCTCACTAACCTGGGCATGAAGCAGTAACCATGACATTAGTGGGGAAGCCTGGGAGTGTGAGGGAATCCTGAGCTTGCCTCAGAGAAGGAGCCATTTTTTCAGGAAAGCATTTCTGCTTCAGTCTAAGCAAACACAAAAATCCTCCAAGGGAGAATCCAAAACACATAGAGCATGAGTATGCACAGGTCATCAAAGATTAGACAGAGATGGATGGACTTGGCTGAGGCTTGAATTGGATCGTGGGTCAATGTCCGGTCTCAGAATGGCAGATAAAGTCCAGCACAGGAGCCAAGGGGGGTAAAACAGAAAATCTGAGTGACAAAAAGATCAAGGCATGAGACGAGAACACTGTAATTCTACTGGCAAAGGCAGAGAGGAGCTTAAGTAGTAGGAAAGGCAGGTGGATCAGGGAGACAATCAGACAGAACACAGGTGGACAGAATGAAGCTGATTATGAGAGAGACATGGAACATGACTTGGAAAGAAAAAAACGATAAATGTCAATGTGAATATCATACCTCATGCCTTTCCTCTTGGTTGCCCGGTGCTGTTAGGGGCCTGGTGTCCATCAGGACAGGAGGAAGGGCCAGTTCAGACGTTCTGAGAAAAAAATGGCACCTTCTACTAACAGAGTTTGAAGTTCTCCTGTGACCTGAAATGTGCACATTTACAAACCACCATGTAGCTTCAAAATGAAACCAACAGCTCAGAATTTGGCCATAAGAATATGTATACTTCTGCATGTAGTCAGTGGAATATATGACCAAAATTATTCTTGGTCAAGATTAATGTGATGAACTACAAACCCTGACAACAAGATGTCCTCTGTTGTTTACATATAAAAAAACTCTGATCATCACACCTTCATCTTTACACACACATAAATAGGAAATACAACTCAATCTGCATACCTCACTTTCACTGAACAGAACTTTCTGAAAGGTGTTTTTAGTAGTAGTATATTGTAAATTGTAATGTTTGTCTCTCTCATTTGGTCTTTTTTACATATTTAAAGAGAACATATCATGCAAAATCCCCTTTTTAAGCCCTTAAATCCATTTTTTGTGTACTTTGAGTGTCTAGGAGTACAGAAAATTAAAATTTATTCTCTCCTTGTGCTGTGTAGATATCGTTATATTCTTTTTGGGTTACATTTTGTCAGTCTGTTAATTTTTCTATATTCAGTAAGACATTTTTCTTGTTTATAACATCACCGTATTTGCTGTGGAATTGCTAAACAAGGTCATGACTTCCAGTTAACCAGTTTTGTGAATCCACCATTTTTTTTTTTCCTCGCAGTGATTTTATAGTCCATGTTAAGTTATGCCGAAGTTGCAAGTTAACAAGTCAAAATGTTTGGTTCTAGCATGTATTAACACACAGGATTCCTTACATCACTCCCTGGGATCAGAGCCTCGAAGTGTCTGGTTAAATTTGATTTCTCTCTCTGGTAACCACATCAGAGGGGAACATCCATTTTTGGAGAACTTACACACCATTGCTTCAGTAACCTCCACCAGTATCAAGTCAGATTTTCCTGAAGACTTCATCTGACTGAGGATCAGCTCCTTCTCTTCACTCTACTTATTTGGTTTTGTTTTTGCCGTTTTTGCCTTGGAAAACACATGACCTAAATGCATTCAGTGACATTCTTGATGCTCCCGCTGGCTAACTCCTTAATTCTGAGTTTTTACTTCATTCATATTGTGGTAGCATTAATATTTTCATAGGTATCTGACATGCATGGGCACTATAGATAACCAACTGCGTAGGTAGTTGGTATGGATGGTGAGGCTGTAAACACAGTAATAACACCATGGCGATACATTCATTTGAATGTGTGGTTCTGCAGGTTGGTCATCTTCATTCTCCTGCTCTGGGTCAGACTTTGGCTCCAACGTGGAAGGTTGGAAGGCCAAGTCTTCCTTTGTTGACATCTTAAATAAACTTTGGAATAAAATGATTCTCTGCTGGCAGATATTCATGTCGTTGCTATCAAACTGAAACAAGGTGAACAGGAATGCTGTGCGACCTGGAGGGGGGGAGTGGGAAATGTCTCATCCACATTTTAAAAACGCAACAAGACAAGCTGCTCTAAAACCTCAGAACAGAGGTAAACCAGCGGTCTGCGCAGCTACAGCAACCAAGAATTCAGACCAAAGCATCCAAGTTCTACTTTGCATAGACCGTAAGTGAAAGATTTACACATGAAAAGGATTTAAAAACATAGGTCAACTTTAAATAAAATGTTTAATAAACCAAGATAAATTGTGTATTGTATTTGCATCAATAAAAATAGGCTAAAAAAGGTGTTCAAACCCATACAACCAGGTGGCTTCATGTGTTTGCTTCTGCTTATAGGAATTATATAAGATATGCTGCATTAAAATAAAAAAATGTTTTGGAATGATTAATCATTGTGTTACCCTGGTTTTTAACAGCTGTGAACCATTGCAGGCTTTAAACAAAAGTGTTGTTGGAAAGGTCCAGAATGATCAGTGATGGTTTAGATGAAACTGAAGTTATAGTTAAGGAGAAATCAGCAGCTGCAATCACACACACACACATATCTTGGTGTTTCCAATACTTTAAGCACTGTATTTAATGTGTTAATACCCCTAATTAATGCGTGATTGTTTCTTAGTCATTTTATTATGCTGTTGGTTCACATTTGCAGAGGACTGGATTACCTCTGTCCAATTCATGGCATTAACTTTTCATTTGCTCATTTATTTTGGCATTAGTCATAGTTAGATAACTGTATTTTGCCAAATAGAAATGAATTAAGAGTTTGTTGGCTCAGTTAATACTTTCTCTGTAATAAATATTAACATATGAGCTGTTCTGCAGATTTTCATACTGACATTTGAGTATTAAAACACAAATAGATAAAAATAATGAAACTGCAGTAATTAGTGGTGAGATTTGAGGACTGAAAATCAAAGTAGAAATCTTACTGAGGAGTCTCCAGGTCCGATGAGTGTCTGGAACAGTGAACGAACGTAAACCGACTGTCTGAGTTTGTACTTAACATCCAATTTTTGATGAAAGCACCATTTTTCTCTTGTGCTTTTAACAATATTGAGGCGCATTTTAAGTATGGTCACCTGAAGTAATGAGAGGCAATAACATTAAATTCCTCAGCTAAAGTCACAGTATATTGTTTGACCAAATTAGAATGTAAATACACTTTCCATTTACATATATTGTTTTCCCTTTTGTTGGCAATAGTTATTTTTTGCCTCTGTAAATGTCTGACAATTTTTTTTCATAAAAAAAATTGTATCTATTCTTCTTATTCATCGCTCTTAATCTAGACATTTAGTCTCTTTACATAAAGATACTACCACCATTATTCCCTGACACACATACACACATGCATGCACACGCCCTCTCACACACACGCAAACTGTACGGACAACATACACAGGCCACTACCACACACACTCTCTGGTTGGGCTTGATGAATGGGCCAAGTTTAAATTATTTTGCACAGATCTCATTTATTCCCTTGAAGAAGAGATCCAGCCTGTTTATTCATTTTACATTTGCACCCGGGTTTCAATATCTCTTTCTATGCCTGCAAAGAATTTACTCGTCTTCCAACCAAGAGTAAAAAAAAGGTTGGAATAGCAAAGACTGAGACAAAAAGACAGACGAAAAGGGGAGGGAAAAAAAGCAATTTACACAATGTACATAAAACAATGCTCTCAGACTTTGATAACCTGCATAAATTATAGACTATAATTAAATATTATACCCACTGAATCACCAAGGAGAGAGGACGGTTTGAGAACAGACACAAGGATACAAGCACAGAAAGGAAGGAGAGGGGAAACAAAAGATGGAGAAAAGGAGGAGAACACAGCAGCGCTATAGTTGGATCTCATAATTGTTTGTATTGATTATTTCTTAAGGTGGAATGATTTTAAAACAAATAAGAACAGGGAGTCGGGTAAAGAAGGCCAGAAATAAGATCGATGGAATTGCTATTAAAAGGCATCTTCTTTTAACCATAGTGAGAAAAAAAGAGACAGAAATAAAGGTGTTTTTCTGGCATTGTCAGATCGACTTAGTGGTGGCCCATATAAATTAAATGAAATATTAAAAATGTAAGTGGCTCTGCTAAGGGTAGGCGTGGCAGCCGTCTGTGGTAGGCTTACAATTGACCCAAAAATATTCCAATTAGCATAACTAAACAGTGTCTGAGTGTGTGGAGAGGAACGTGGACACATTTGTTCGCTCACTTGTTCCTCTGTGACCCAGAAATGAAAGAAATTAAAGGAAGCTAAGATTACGCTGCCATCATTATTTCTGATAGAGAGAAGGAAGACGTTTTCTTCCCATCCTGGCCTTTAAGTATATATACTGCATGTATTCTGTACGGGTAAACATCATTGACAAAATGATGTCATCAACTACATAACCAAATGTAACAAAATTAATAAAAAGAGAAATAACATTCATGGTACTTTAGTGGGGGAATTCAGGTGTACCAGGCAAAATGGAAGCATCCAGATTATAGATAGATATCGACATAAGTATACACACACACACACACACACACACACACACACACACACACACACACACACACACACACACATATATATATATATATATATATATATAAGAAATAAAATGACTGTTCAGTAAGGGCAAATTTACAATAAATGAAAAAATACAATTATTTATGAAGGAGATCATTAAATACTGAGATTCAAAGTAATGTACAACTAAATAGGATTATTAAAAAAGGGCAAATGCACAATAATTTGTGCATTAACAGACTATTTACCAGAAATTGAAAGACTATGCAGATAACAGCAGGAATGTAAACAATTCACTGAGTCTGAGTTTGTTGGCAGCAGTGATGGTCTGATAACTGCTGGGGAGGAAGGATCTATAATATTGCTCCTTTGTGTGCCTAGGATGCAGCAATCTGTCCCTGAAGGAGCTTCAGTCTCACAAGCTGTGGTCTGTTAGTGAGGGAGTCATGGATCCAGGTGATTGTTGAGGCTCCTCCTGTGTCTTCTGGAGTTTCTAACAAATCAGATCAGGCTGAATTGTGTTAAGCGCAGAAATCAAAGAACATAATCCTCACATTGCTGCATACTTTGTCCAGATGACAGTGGGATTGCTGAAGCAGGTTTATGATGGCATCTTCCACTCCAACTCCACAGAGATAAGCAAACTGCAGGGGTTCTGGAAATGAGCTTGTCTGCTTACTCAGGTGGGCCAACAGGAGTCTCTCCAGGACCTTCATGATGTGAGATGTCAGGGCAAAAGGTTTATAGTCCTTGATGACTGACAGGTGAGTTTTCTTCACTACTGGAACCAGGAAGGATGTTTTCTACAATAGTTGAACCTTCTCTTGGGTCTGGCTAAGGTTGAAGAGATGCTGTACAATCCCACAGAGCTGCTCTGGAGCCTCTGGCCTTCAGGGTTCTGCGGTTGACACCATCTGGACCTGCATTAGAAAGCTAAGACATGTTTGTAGTTTCTCTCAAGTCATGCAGAGGACGTATCAAATAGGAATAAGGTAGTCAGGTAAGTAGAGATCAAACCTTTTCACCACTTCTGTTCAAACTTCATTTCATTTTATCACACAGCTTAAATGTTTTTTGTTCATAACAGTCTTCAAAATTGTTGGTTCATTTTTTTTTTTTTTCCTTTCAGGACATCTGGGAAAAAAACAAAAAAACATGTACATGTTGGTGTTGATGGTCAACATCTGCTGGCAACCAGCTGCTGTGTGGGAGCTTACCTCCACAGACTGAGCTCTGCATGGATCTGAAACTCATCAGGTACATCTAACAGATGAAAAAGGACAGCATTCCGCAAAAAACCCAAAAAAAACCCAAAAAAAAAAACATTCTGTAATCTAAAATTGCACCGTAGATGTTGTTTTCTAAATAACAATCTCTTATATGTTTTCAAGCTTTCTGTTCTGAAATGACGCTTTGTTTAATTTTTTGATTGACATGTAAGTAATGGTTGCTAATAGAAGGACTGCTTCACAGACACATTCACAACCCAAACTGCAGTCTTTAACTTTCAAGTAAAAACACACCATCTAACGACCACTCCATCTTTGTCTCTCTGCCTCTCCCCCCCATTGTTTATTCAAATTTTACAGATGGGGTACTTTTTCCAGTTCAGCACCTTCACCAGTTTTGTGAGAGAATGGCATTATGCCTGTGTTATTATGCAATTCATCACCAATAATAGATTTGTTTACGGCGGCTCTCATCTCTCGCCTGCTCTCAGCGCTGCATTTCAAAATAATAATAATAATACATAGTGTATAATGACGGTAATGGTACGAAGGCTTTGATAATAGATGTGCTTGGAAGGATAAGGGAGCCTTGATCAGCCTAGGTCTCAGCTCAATTGTCTTCAAAGCACTGTTTAATGTAGAATAGGCATCCTGGGAGATTGTCTCAAAACCAAGAAAAAGGTGGGTGTACGGATAAGAGCGATCAACGCACCGATGGGAAAACGCGTGCACACACACACAGCACACCCATCAGCACACACACTGGCAGTAATACACTACATACTCAAATAAGCTCTCGTGCAACCACCCACTGGTGCATCTCTCCTCAGAGAGCTCTCTGGTGTAAATGTGTTAAAACTCTCCCTTGGTCTTTGGCTTCTGTTGAATAAATCTGTGTTTTACTCTTCAATGTAGCACTTTAAACTGGCTATTTTCAGCATGTTTTCTCCCAGCCTCCTCCCGGGTTTTAACTGAGATCTCAAGCTGCTGACAGATTTAGCAGCACTTGTTGTGAGAATGTGTAATGGCAAATAGAGGTGAACAAGTTTTACCTTTATTCACATTGATTCATGGAACAGCATCTTCTCAGGTCTGCCTAAAACATCAATCCTCCAGCTGCAGCTGATCCAGAACACTGCTGCAGGAGTTCTGACTAAAACCAGGAAGACATCACCCAGTGATACAGTCCTTCCACTGAAGTCACTGAACAACTTAGCACCACAATACATTAAAGATCTGCTGCTGTTGCATCAACCTTCCAGACTTCTCAGGTGTCCTGGTTCTGGTCTGCATCCAGACCCAGAACCAAATATGGAGAAGCAGCATTCAGCTTCTATGCACCACAAATCTAGAACAAACTTCCAGAAAACTGCAAAACAGCTGAAACAGAGTTCCAGCATCCTGCATGTTTTAGTTCTCTCCTTGGTGGCAGTAACAACCTCCTCAGCATGTCAGTGTTCTTCTTAGGCCTCTAATGATCCATCATTTGATCCAGGGATGTAAAACCCGGGAGAGAAGAAAAACATGCAGGATCCCGGCCCTCTGTGGGCACCACTGCTGTAAATCAAGACTAAAAATCCAGCTGTTGAGAGTTGCTTTTGAGCCACAATAAATGAAACATTTAATGTGTTTTAATGTTTGCTATTGCTTTCTCACTGGATGGCTGTATGTTGTTTTTATGACTTCATATTTTTGTGTTTTTATGATAGAAAGCATTTGAACTGCATTGTTGCTGAAATGTGATACACAAATAAACTTTATTGACTGGTCGAGTGTTGGGATGAAAGAGTAATATTTTTAGTAAATTACATCTAATTCATTATAGCTTGGTAACTTTCATAAGAATATATTTTTGCATTTTGTCAATACTGTCACTATGTCTTAACAGTATAACATGAGACAGATCATTTTATAAAGATAAGATCCTCTGCCTCCTCCCTGTGGTCCTACTGCCATCTGCAAAAATGTATCACTGCAAGTCAGAAACAACCAATCAGAGCCAGGAGGAAGGGCTTGGTGCTGTCAGTCACTCTCATGTACATCCTGCTCACATCCCATACAGGGTATACAAGCTCAATAGTACCTGTTTGCTGCAGCTGTGCTAATGGCCCAAACCACTAATAAGTGGGAAAAGCTTCAGGGTAATCACTGAAACCCTTTAGCCCTCCACCTGCTGGACACCAATGCTTACAAGAGCTTATCAAATCTGTAAATTCAATGTTCAAAAAGCATGGTTGAAGAAACATTACCTCAACACCGTTGCACTTTACTCAACTGTGCTGCTTGCTAATGCTCTGCTATGCTAAGGCTCTACAGTAATAAAGTTAGACTGTGCCTGATTACTTTAATATTTGATGTTGTGTGGGCCAAATGAAATGGATCTAAAAGCAGCAAAACCATGTATTAGAAACCTGTTATGAATGGCATAACGCATAATGGCATAAGGGAAGCCTAATGGCATTGGGCAGGAATTCTAATACAAACTTCACTGAACATCATTTTTCATGTTTGGCAAGACTATGTATTCAAAGTGATTAGGTTTATATCTAAAACTCTAAAAAGTTGTCATTCATGGCCCAGTTGGTAACAGCTGTTGCCCTTCAGCAAAAAGGTCTTGGTTTTAAATCCAGGCCAGGTCTCTGCCTGAAACTTGTCTGTCCCCCCTGTGCATGAGTGACTATCTCCAGGTCCCTCTGTTTCCCCTAACAGTCCAAATGTATGCATGTCAGGTCAGCTGGACACTTCAATTTGCCCCTGAGTTTGTATGAATGGTTGTGGTTATGGGTGTATCTGTGTTGACCTGGTGACCTGTCCAGGGTGTACCTTGCCTCTCGTCCAGTAAAAGCTGGCGATAGACAACCTCCCTGTGACTGTGCATGGATAAACCACAAATCAAAATAGGCCACAATTTATTAAAATAATATCTGTAGAAATCTCCTTGTCTTTTTTGTTGTGGATTACATTTTGTTCTGCTCTGGCAGAACAAAATGCCAGAGCAGAACATCAAATATTCCGATTGACTTACTTCCTCTGTCTCTCTGCATTTGGGTCTCTGAATGGCTTTTCACCAAAATACATCACTTTTAAAACCGTTCGTTATTATTGTTGCCAAGTGTCATGGTTACAATCACTTGCATATATACTTGCATAATTAATATAAAATAATATTCTCATCATATATTCAAAAGATGATCACTCTCTTTACCTAATCTTCCAAGGAAAGTGACGTGTGTATCTTGGTGGTTAATAATTTTTACTTGGTTGCAGTTCTTTAGTATGTCCATGCTTCAACGGCCTGTCTGGGAAAGCTACGTCTGTTTTATGTGGTGAAACACTGAGGAATGCTGAAGCATCACAGAATGCCTCTTGTAATTAGATTTCTGTATGTGTGTGTGTTTTTTTCTTCGTTTTTCCTGCAGTTTGTGATTGGCGTTGAATGCAAAGTGTCTGCCAGTGATCCTCATGAATGCCGAAGTAGCTCATTGACTGAGAAACAGGTCTTGTTAGCAGTTGAGTAAGCAGCAATAGAAATATAAGCACTTAAACTATTTATTCATGCAGACTGCGCTGCCCAGCCTTTTTGAAGGTAAAAAGAAGCATCTGTGTGTGTGTGTGTGTTTGTATGGCTGTTTCTCCACATGCGTAAGAGGGCAAAATGAAGGAGCTTGACTAAGATAATATAAGTATTTTAGCAGTTACATTAAGATAAAATAAAAGTATATTTAACCAATTAATTTAAGAAGTAACTTTTTGTTTATACGAAATGTTTTAGGACTTGTTTTTGTTCTAACTTTTTAAAATTTTCATTCTTTTCATGTAAACCCTACTATGTAAACTTTAGTTTTTTTGTTTAAGGCTGCTGCTTTGTGGTTGCTGAGTCCCATTTTACCAAATGTCTCAACCTCTTGATTCGCAGCTCACTTAAACCTGCATTTTGAGAACTAATTGAGGTGGATGAAAGTTCTCTGCCTTGATGATCTGGTCTTACCACTTCACCTTCTTTATCGAAAGTCCACTTTCAGTAAAAGTGGTGATCTGTTAGCTTCTCCTTCCCTAAAGTAAACATGCGTGCAATGTTCCCGAAAATCCGTCGGACAGTGGGACATTAAGGACATAATTGAATATTGTCAGTAATGTTGGAAAACTTACAACTGCCTGACATGTTGTCTGATGTGCTTCCCTTCCAATCTTGCAAATATATATCCCTTAAAAAATGGTGAAAAATGTTGGGCTGTACAGTGTAACAAATATGTTGCATAAGTGATGAAAAATACTCAGAATAAAGATCTAAGTGTGTCCCTAAACCACTTTTATTAGTAATGAATATTAATTTCAGATTACAATAAACCTGTAGGGAGTTACTGTAAAGCTTTGCTGAAAAGAGACTGAATCCAGTCGCCATCCAGTAGGTCTCAAATTCAGAAACTCTCTCACAATCATCATCAGATTCTTTACTGTCAGGCATTTTTCCTGTCCTCTTTATTAAAAGCGATAACGATAACAGTTGTAACAAAAATTTGTCGCATGTATAAAATTCTTATCTGTGATGAAGTACAGTGTAAAATATGCAAATGTTAGCAGTTGCTACAAAACCTAAGTAGATACAAATCTGCAGTACTTGTCCTACGTGTTTCAAAAATGTCCTCCATCAGACACTCTTACATCTATAGGGAAAAAGAAAAAACATTCACCTTCTTTAGAGTTGTCTTTGCACCTCATTGTTGTAAAGAATCAATCTAAATTTTGATGGAAAACCCAAATATTTTAGTGTAACATGACAATCTTAACCTATAATAAAGTACAGTTGGACAGGGTTTGTAATGGTCACACATCTTTCGCTAAGAAACTGACTAATTTTAAAATGTGATCCAAAAATACATTAAAAAAAATAGACGTTCTTTTGTATTTTCCCACGCTTTTACAACAGTGTAAACATCTCCTCATGCTACACATTGTCCTATGCAGTAGCAATGGTTTGTTTTGTGATGACCATCACGTGTGGCATGCTTCTTCTGACAGGATGGTGAACAAAGAACAGAAGAGTAACGGGCAAACTGAATTGTTTCTATGAATAAGTGGCCATGAGCTGAGTGTGTGTGCCTGTGTGTGTGCCTTACCTAAGTGAGTACAGAGGGTGAAGTGGGTTATAGAAACTAGAATGAGAAAGGAAATTCTTTTATTTGTTTTATCAAATATTTCCCTTTAGAAATTCAATACTCTTTTGAATATTGAGTCTGAAATAGAATGTGCTCAAGACTTTACCCTGCCCGCTTTTAGTCATAAGTTATGCACTGAAACAAAGAGACAGTCTCTATTTTTGTTCTCTCACACACGGGCCCGAGCAAATGCCTTTTAAAAATCTTTAAAATTGTCCATTCAACTCAAAGTTACTGAGTGTAGCAAAATGTCGAAGACATAAAGTCGGGGAAGATTGAATAAAATAATGCGAGGGGACAGATTAGTCATGGAGTTGAGCCCACACGCTCTTTCAGCCACTGCACAATGCCACTTTTTATAAGCGGCCCCCATCTCCACAAAGGCTGCGTTCAATATATCGAGAATGATACATGGTCAGACGTGTAATCTCTCTTTGATTCTCTGCTCTCATTCATCCCACAACCTTTTCAGGCCTGACACTGATGAGCTACTAGGCTCAATCACGCACACACGCAAACACACAGTCAAACGTGTATGCTCATTATCCATCACCAGTGTGCATACCAGTAAAAGAACGTGTGTCTACGTGGTTGCGCTGAAAAATGATCATGTGCATGTGTTTTCACAACGGCCACCTGTGCCCTTCAGGTCTCGGCTGCGCATCACTTACAAACCACTGAGTGACTGGAAAGTTATTTTATGTCACTTAGCATCCAACATGTAGTTGTACCGTTCTCTATGAGCTTCCACTGTGTGTCATCAACTCATTGTAAAGTTGAAGCCGCACACAGACTTCATTAACATTCATCAATGCCATGTCTATATGGAACCATGATTTAGATATATTTTTGCTTGTTCATAATGTGGCCGTTACGTCCAGTAATGTGTGGATAACGGCTGCTCTCACAGTGTGTTTATTATTAATCTTCCGTCCCTCACACATGAACATTCCCAGCTCACTTACGCCAGTCATCACGCTGTCCTCATCTCGGTGTTGACGGCATTTCCACTGCCTGGAGTCACCGGAGCAGCCTGCTGCACGCAGGACCGCTCAATTTATCCATAATCAAAAGATATCAGTTTGTAATAAGTGTATTTTAGAATGTTCTGACATGCACCATTGTAGCCCTTTCAATAATTTGACTCCTAGGTGAGTCAGCCTCACCTAGGAGTCAACCAGCATGTAACTGGTCATTAATACCAACTGGTGTTGGGCAAAAAAAACAGCCTCAAACTTCGATGACAGAAGATCTCTGCTGTGATTTACTGCTGCCAACAAAGTCTGATATGTTTTTTTTTTGATTCCACATAACAAGACTTCTGTTTAAACTGCTTTTGTTAGTGCTTGCTGTGAATGTAGCTAATAAGGCCTGCAGGTTGTCAAGAAGCATTTCCTTGTGCATTTCTATGACGTCACAGTGACTAGCTGAAGTCAACTCAGCTTCCATCATATTGACCTTTACTTAAAATAAAATATGAGGTTGTGCGACCCCTAGCATGCTCTAAAAAAGTGTTTTTCTATTCCACTGCCCTGCCTGTTTTACTGCCACGGGACCAACCTGACTCCATACACCAGATAGACTGCAGATCTTCCTGCATAGCTAAATGAGTTATTCTGCTACATGACATTCTGCCATGCTCTAATTTAGAGCTCCAAAAGTCTGGAACAAAGTCTCTGAGGTAAGCAGAGCTGAGTGAAACGAGACTCAGACTGCAGAGGCCCAACTGATGCGTTTGATCTGTGAGTGGGACCCGTGTCCATGGAATAAAGAAGTCCCTGTCCACATCTGCTTGATGCACCTCTGTTGCAACTGCCTGGTCAGTGGTGGAGTGTGAGGATTATCGACCTCAGGCAGCCAGCAAGCCAACAGGAACAGTCGGTAGCTGGTCCCAACTACCCCACGATCTGCTGCGGAGTGGACTAAAGGAGAGCATCCAGGGCTAATCACACCAAATTCCCACAATGTGTGAGAAAACCATCTGGCATCTGCTTGAGGGAAACCGCTCCTCTAAATACTCCTTCCTAATTACGTCAGTTGGGTTCCAGTTGGAGGCCACGCCCGCCGGTCGAATCCTGCAGAGGAAAGGTAAGAGACAAAAAAAGCAGCCCAGCTCCTGCACACAGCACTGTGGATACAGCAGGAAAATGACATAAAGAGCAAAAACAACATGTAGAAGTTCTAAAACACACTTTGGCAGCCAAAATCATTTTCTGTAGAATTGTGTGGAACTTGCATCAAATGCCATAATTTGAGTAATTGTAAAGTTGTTTTTTAATAATTTATTGACAAAAGTTGCCTGACTTGCAGAAATTTAGGAATAATTCACTTCTTTCCATTTTGCAAGCCAATAGCAGACTCTGCAAGTTTGTGTTAACTAACCAAACTGCAAATTACCATTGGACTTTTCACCAGAGGATTTTTATGAAATTCACTGTAGGTTGATGTACATAAACCCAATCTCTTTATTTAAAAACCTTATAATGACTTTCAGTCATAATTAGAAAACAAGCTCAATTTTTCTTTTCCCTGACTCTTTCCCTTTTTCTATCAGTCACTGTCTCTCTTTCTCACACACACACACACACACCGCCCCTCCACCTTTCCTTTCTCTTTCCTTTTTTACACCAGTAGCACCTGGACCTGCACTATTCATCATACTGATGACTCGGAACATGAATTAGTTTTCTTTTTTTATGGTGGGAGATGAGAGGGCCAGATGGCATTAAGTAAAAAAAAAAAAGTCTGAAAAATAAGAAAAGAGCAATGAGTATCGGAGACGGTGTGTGTGTGTGTGTGTGTGTGTGTGTGCGTGTGTGCGTGCGTGTGTGTGTGTGGCAGAAGGACTGGGGTTAAATGGAAGAATTTAAGCAGAGGACAACATGTTTTTCTACTTTTTAAAACTATTGTCTTTGTTTCTTCGCAGTCTGTCTTCATTGTTATCGGGGAGCATGCAAGGTACTTAAGGATTAAGGTCTTGGGTTATTTTACGCCATAAGGTGCAGAATTAGAGCTTTTCACATGACCTCCATTGTCATTTTCTAACAATTCAAACAAGGAAATTGTAAAACTCTAATTAATCAGTATAATAGAGGCCAGATGAAGCACTGCCAATTGGAGCTCGTCTTGCACAAGGTGAAGTGGTTTTGTTCACTGGCTGTCTTCTTCACAGTGGCCTAGTCTCTCTTTATTTCACTCATGTGCCTCTCTCACTCTACTCTCACATAGCTTTGTACTTGTGTGTATTTTCTCTGAAAAGCAGTAAAGGGTTCTCCTCTAGAGGGCCAGGAGGTGATGGCTGTGTTATTAGGGCATTAATTGTGGCCAATTATAGTTGTGCGATTGCCTGCTCACTACCTGCCGCATGCGGTTTGCCTGTGGGAGACGAGCAGTGATCCAACCGTCAGCCGCCCTTCACCAATTTTAGGAGCTGCTTGTTTCACTGAATACTGACAGCTCACTTTTCATTTTCTAATGTTTTCTTCTTGTCTGCTTTGAACCAATGCAGCTCAGTAGCAAATACAGAACTATTAGAAGGATAAAGAGTTTTTAAAAGGTATAGTAATCATCTAAGACGATCTGAAAGCTCAATTAAAATTTTTGGCTGTTTTTTAAGAATGATTGCTCATACTACTAATGAAATGTGACCGCTGTCAGACATCTGTGTGAAAGGTGTGTGACCCCAAAATGACTCACAGGTGCAGAAGAACATAGACATCTCACTGTTTATGGAACTAATGATATATGGAGATGTCTATGGATGGATTTTAAATATTATTGATAAACGGGAGTCGACAAGATTGTCGACTTTGTAATAACAATACAAAGGAATCTCATAAAAGAAAGTACCACTAGCAGTGATGGTGGGCTTTTGTGGAGAATTGAGTATAACCTCTGAAGAGAAGTCTGTTTGGATGCGTGGTCGGTTTCAAGAGGGGTAGGCTGGCCATGAGATGCGCGTCAGTGACAGAATCCTTTCATAATTTTCAGAATTGTAATTTTCAGCCATTTTTTACGTCCATATTTATGCCATCCTAACCTCTGCTGGTGCAGAATTATGACCCATGTCTCACATCAAAGATGTAAGCGTAAGATAAAATGAATAGAGTGAAAAGCTGGTAACAGAGTAAACAAACCAACCAGGTCATCATAAAAACCACAAATATTTAGATAAAGGTTATCTAAATCTGAAGACTTTCAGAACTGTTAAATATGTCTCCAATTTAGCCCCACATATGGAAGTGGCATAGATTAGATTTTTTTGGGGGGTGATAAGATCGGAACTTAGCCGTTCAGACTGCTGTGACAAAGTCAAACATGGGCAAAAAAAAATAAATAAAAAAAAATCGGATTTGGATCTCATTTGCATTATGTGAGGGTTTGAAATTATAGAGTTTGTACAACAACATGCTGTCTGTTTTACAAAGGTAAAAAAAGACAGCATGTTTTACAAAGGCAAAACAGAAGGCTATAAACACAACTGTCCGCTTTAGGGATAAACACTTATTGGTTTAACAGATAGCATATCTTTACTGCTACCATTACCATTACTAAACTAAAAACCATAGAGTGACCACATCCTTATTTTTTGGATAATCCATCAAAGTCAAGAATAGGACTGCCACAATTAATCGATAAAATCGTCTATTGAAAACTGTCATCACAAATTTTGACTGTCAGCACGTCAGAACCTTGTCAGTGTTGTTATAGTAACTGCTGTAGAGACACATTTTACCACTTGACCTGCTGCATTTATGGGCCTGTGGAGAAATGAAAGTTACCACAATCAAAGCTATGTTCTCTATCAATTAATAAACTCATTGTTGTGATGGGTTAATAAGCTCCTCTGGGGTTTTGGCAGGAATAAGATGCCGTAGATTCAGAATTAGACCAGGGAAGACTTGCAAAGGTGAGTTAAAGTACATGAACCACTGATGAGAACAGCAGGAGGGCCTACAGAAAGGAAAGATGGATTAAAATAATAATTGACCAGTCACCTAATGGAAAAATTATTAGTAAATTAGTCATCTAGCAAAGGATCATTTCTTGCAGCATTAGTCAAGAGAGGATTTTTCAGCTACTAATGAGCACCACTTGTTAAATTTTGTATTTAGATTTTATAACTGCACAGAGAGGCTTTTCGAGGATTTGTTTCTTTTTCTACATCTCTATAAGGAAAACGTAACGATACACAAAAGGTCTTCTGTCTCCAGCAGCTGATGTAGCTGCCAGTGAGCTAACTTTTAGCTAAATGTTTACGGTTTTTACAATGATCTGGTCGGTCTGTTTAACTTGTTACCAGCTTTTCAGATTTGTAGGACTATGGTGATTGCAGCCAAGGGTCTGTTTTTATGCTCCAGGACAGCCAAAATAATAAACTGAAGCAGTTTGACAACCATCTGTTTTATCCATAGTTTCAATGGAGCAGATGAACACACGACACACAGCAAACGTTCACACTAAGAGCCTTGAACATAAGCTCTGAACTTCAAATTACACATTTTAAATTCTAATCAAAACTGCTTACACAATCGTTCCAATCATAAAAACAACAATCTGAATTCTGCATGCAGTGTGTGCTCAGACTGCAGACTGTCATTTGTCTTTAACAAAATACGTTGAAAATGCTTCAATACTGTAGGGGGGCACCATAAGGGATGTCGGACCAACGAAAATTAGGCAGTTCCATGTTTACTATACTACAGCATAAATATAAAAACCGTGGTGTGTGTTTGTATTCAGCCCAGGGAGTAAAGTAAAATTTTGTTTAAGTCATATTTGATATATATATAAAAAAAAAATTCAACAACGGAAGGTAACATACAGTAGTTACTTCATTGTGCTATAAAATAACACTATGTGCCTGGAAAATTCATACTGCCCCTTTAAATAAACTAAACATGCAATATAATAACAGAATATAGTAATTAACTTGTTGTTGTAAATTAATGTGTTTATGATTGTAGATGAAAAGTATAAATAGGGCTTTGCTTGCTTGAATTGGCAAGAGAAATCGCAGATATGCAAATATCTTGATAATCAGTTTTAACTTTCTTGACCAAGATTTTTTCTCATTTACAAACACAATGAAAGAAAACACATGCAATTTTTCAACCCATTGTTTGAAGATAAATTACACCACACATATCTTCTTTTAGATCAGTTAGAATTACCAAAATTATTTCTATTCACGAAATACCACAATAAGAAGAGAAATAATATGAGATTTCTCAAAAATCTACATTTTACACACATTCCTCAATATCCTATGAGAAATACGATCTCCATCCATCCATCCATCCATCCATCCATCCATCCATCCATCCATCCATCCATCCATCCATCCATCCATCCATCCATTTTCTTACGCTTTCTTTCTTCCGTCGGTTCGCGGGGTAGCAGCTTTAGCAGGGAGGCCCAGACTTCCCTCTCCCCATCCCATCTCTCTCTCTTTAATCAGAACTCTTGCTGCAGCATTTTGCACCAGCTGAAATTTTGTGGTCTTTCTGATAACAAAGAATTACAATGATTCAGCCTTGAAGTAACAAAAACAAGCAAAGTACTTGAAGATATCTTAAATGGCCAGTGACATGTCTTCATTACACGGCCCATGCTTTTCCACTTGGCTTTATGACCTATGGACCCAGTTCCATTAAAATTGTTGATGATCGCGATACAAGCCCCCCTCTCCTTTCTTATCATTCAGCATTTCCTGACAGGAGGATTTTAATTTCAATTTTTAACCAGATGCAAATAAAACAGCAGCTCAGGGATTCAAAGGAAGAAAAGAGAGGGAGGAAATGGATGGGGAGCAGAGGATGAAAACTTCAAGGAAATTGTTGCTGGGAGGTTGAGTCTATTTGCTGCACACCAAAGGGGGTTAAGACAAAGTTTGGCTGGTGAAGACAAGCCAACAGAGACACAAAGCACCAAATCTAAAAAGTTTCTGAAGCATTGTTTAGAATCCCTAACAAGGGGGACTGTGAACGAGGAACATAATTTGGATTCCCCCCCTTCCCCCTTTCTCTGTTTTTCTTTCCATGTACTCAAGCACATAAATAGCTAGCTTAACAACTTGATGCTATTTTGAATAGGGGCTGCATCTCCCTGCGGATTTCCATGAGTGAGGCAATTTGCCGGCGAACAGGTGCATTTTTAATGCTTTCATACAATTAAAACAGACATTTTTTTTTCTCCCTTTCCTGTATTCAGAGGCCCCATCTTTTCTTACCTAGGCTGAATTGATTTAGTTTGTCTAATTAAACTCAGAATAAAATGTTAATTACCTAACAAGGTCACCTTAATCTACCACCAAATTTACCATTGGTATTCTTTCTTCAACAGTATTTCCTTCAAGGATTCAAAGGGGCCGTAGAAGAATGGTGTTAATTGCCTGAATTCTGTGTCCCATTTTAGAATCTCAACGTCTTTCCTTTCCTTGGGTCTTTTTAATCTTTGAGAAAATGGGAATTCATTGTGTCATTGTAACATTCCCTCTTGCGCTTCACTTAGAAACAATGTGTCAACTCATCACAATATGGTCTTTGTCTACGTTTACCAAGTTTCTCATAGTCTGACTGGAGGAAAATAGGGAAACTAATGGGAACAATGGTTTGTGTTAAGAAGGAGCCTGAATCACATATGGATTTTTGGTGGATTGTTTTAAACCTTTAGTCCACTATGCTGAGAAATTATTAAATTACATAAAATTTTAAGGATTGTTTGTGATTAATTTTTTATAAAATTTTTGGTTAAACTTGAACTGAAAAAAAAAAAGAAACTTCAACTTCAGGTTCTTGTTGCTCAATGCCACAAAGTTAAAAAGTCATGATGGACAAATATAT